>PVHP010021107.1:0-29822 GCA_004024765.1 Zapus hudsonius
GAACTCAAGAGCCACTTCAGTGACTAAATAAAGTCTGTCAAGTTCCCAACATACTATTTGAAAGTAAGAGGTATTTGCTTGTCTCTACACTGACAGCAGATGGAATTATTGGCAACCACACATAGCCAATACACAGATGGTTATAGCAACTTTTCTACATTTGAGAATTGTTGCCTCAAAGAAAGACATGCCAACAGGTGGCCTTTTAGGACAGCAGATTTCAGCATAGGGATGGTTAGGGTAGGTTCAAGTTTTTGTGTGCTAAGAGAAGGATTAGGCAATTATCAAACCAGCTTAGGCCAATAAATGAACTTAAAAGGGACAATTTCAGTAAGGTAAGAGTTCAGAACAATGATGTTAAAAGATAAACCTCAACATCAAATAACCAAGAAAGATAAATTAGATGCTCTTGCATTGGTAGTGTATATAAATTGCAAATGGATTGTCAACACACACACACACACACACACACACACACACACACACACACACACACACACACACGAAAGAAAAACACCCTTGTCCCAATGAATTCTACTTTTTCATTCTAACGTTTGGGAAGATGGGAAAACACACCCACATAACGACAGGACACACAAAGAAACTATCCTGAATTTTACTCATTGACCTTTTTTTTTTTTAAACAGCGATGCTCAGTAGAACTTCCTGTGATGGTGGTCATGCCCCACATCACAGTTCTCTGCATCGCTACCGCAGCCAGCACTCACAGATGGATAGCAGGGATTTGAACTGAAGCTAGTATGTCCTGGGAATTTTTAATTTTACTTCATTTAAATTTCAGTAACCACACTGTCACTTCACTACTGTACTGGACAGGGCAGCTTGTCTCTCGGGAAGGGGAAATGATAAAGCAAAGACACTGGAAAGAGAAATGTATAGATACCGTCAACCACTTCTGTAGATGAGTCATGGATAGGCTAACAGGAGACAAGGTTCACAGCAGCACAGAATGCCAAAGGCTCATTTTGTCACTCTGACTCATTAAAATGAATCAAATTTAGATTTTAGTTTTTAAGTAGCACAATTAAATAAAATTATACCACAGGAGTTTTATGCTAATAATTGATCCAAATACTACTCTATGTGTTCAATTTTTCCATTAAATAGGTTTAATTCATTGTTCTAACATTTATTCTATTTTCTGTACATCAAATTGTCATATCAAATTTCTAAAAGTTACTAAAATTAATCATGAATGACAGACATCAGGTTTGAACATCTACTTGCATGTGGCTTGCAATGAAAACCAGTTTCCTAATAAAGTTGGAAAGGTAAATGTTAGGTGAAGATAGCAGCCTGAAAAATCTCTTTATGACAACTAGATGGGGAAAGGGGGAGACCATTACGACCATGTGAATTCATGCGTTTGACACCAAGAAATGTGTACAACTCTGTGCCTCTTTACTCTCCTGAACAGGTTACAGTGCTCGCTGGGAACTTGATTAGTAAGCTGACTCAAAACTATTACAAAACATTAGTTCTGCAACTCAATTTCTTTATGTATATTTGAATCACTGATCCTGAAATTCTAGCTAAATATTTTTTAAGTGTTTTATAACAGGATTTAATGGAGATATATGAGCTACTAAATTTAAGGCACTTATTATTCAATTATTGGAGCTGGTAAAAAAAAAAATAAGGCTGACCGAGAAATTATAACTACCAACTACCTGATTTAAAAAATTAAAGTTAAAAGAGAAACAAGAGTAAACGAATCATACCTTAAAGAGAGTTTAAGACATTACAGCTCAGTTCAGTGAATGACATAAAGGTGGTGTTTTAGCAGCATATACTTTAGCTTATCTATGCGCTTCATTCGTATTACTATAAATATTCCTTTTAGCAGTGCTACTTTTCAGAGACAACCCGAACACTTAGTTTATGGAGGGCTGGGAAGATGGCTCCCTAGATAAAGCACTTGCCATGCAGGTATGAGCATCTGAGTATGGATCCCAGAACCCACATAAAAAGCCTGACATTGGGTGTTTGTACTCTAAATGCCAATGGCAAGAAGAGTGGTAGAGATAAGAAAATCTGCCAGAGGCTTACAGGCCAGCTAGCTAGCTAGGCAAACACAGATGAACAACAAGGCCCCATGTCTCAAAAAGGTAGAAGGTGAAAAGTCACCCTCTGGTCTCCACATGTGTGCTATGACATACAGAATTTGCATTCATTTTCTCTCTCCAAAAAGGACAATGTTATTTCCTTATACATAGGAACCCAAATTCTAGCTTAATGTGGGATAAATTTCTTTCAATACTGTGATTTTTATCATAATTACATCATACTAATTCTAGAGTAAAAGTAACTTTGGTCTAAACAAATAAGGTTGGTTGGATAACTAAGATAAGTATTTTTCGCATAATGAAACAGTGTTTTAAAAGGCATATGCATGGTACTTAGTGGTAATTTTCCCATAGGAATTTAAGCTACAGTTGAATCAGACAAGAAAAAGAGCTGGATAAGAATGTTTGCATACTAGCCACTCAGCCACGGACAAATTATGGTACAATGTGATGC
Organism: Zapus hudsonius; assembly: GCA_004024765.1. NCBI lineage: Eukaryota > Metazoa > Chordata > Mammalia > Rodentia > Dipodidae > Zapus > Zapus hudsonius. Next base: position 2,542 of record PVHP010021107.1, read on the forward strand.
AACCTAAAAAAAAATGATATGGAAAATTTACCTACTGACATGAAAAGATGTTCCTAATTTATTAAATTAGTAAGTTTATAAAGGATATGTATACTTAATTTCATTTTTTAAATACGATTTACCTCTCCATAACCTGCAGAAATTTTAGAAACCAAGAATTGAGGTTAATAATATTAAAATCCAATTAATAATGATTAATAATAAACTAAACTTTAGGTACTTGTTGCAGTTACCTATTTATTTCTGGGAAAAAATACCCGAAAAGCAGGAGCTTGTAGAAGGAATGGGTTTATTTCAGCTTACAGTCACAAGGGGATATTTTGTTATGGCAGCGAAAGCATGCCAAGAGCTGATGGGAGTCTCATCAGATCAGCTGAGAGGAAGCTGCAAGAGTGAGAGCCTGGAACTACTAGGAGTAGCTGGCCTATAAAATCCCAAGGCTTGCCCCCAGGGACTCCTTCAGCAAGGCTGCACCAGCTCCAAATCAAGTATGAGGCTCAATCACACCAGGTAATGCTATGTGGGACAGTTCATATTCAAACTACCACTGTACTGTGATGGGTGTTCTGATGAATTCAGATGAAGTGGAGGAGACTATGATATTGATACAGTAAAAGATTGGCATTCTTAAAACATCCTAAAGTTAAGTTTATTTGATTGTGAGAATTCTCTTCTGTTAACAATGCCAAGAGAGTATGTCAATCACATTAGTTTTAGCTGGCAACCCTTGATGAAGACCCAAAGAGGGAATGTGTGAGGAGGAAAAGGTAAGTGAATAAAGTTCATACGGTGGCTTCAAAACACAAACTCTTCCAACAGAACTGGGAAAAGCACTTGCTAGGCAGCTGCTATGGAAGGGCAATGTGGGATGATAGAGCAGACAGAGGAAACACCCATCACAGAAAGGCCAATTGCAACTTCAGTGTCCACAAGTTGCTTTGTTCATGGAGGTGTTCAACATATAAAACAGCGATGCATTTAATATCTTCCCTTAAAGCACACTGTACTTCAACATAAATTAGTACTAACATATTACAATTTACTCCGAGTTCTTACATTCATTATCTTTCCTCATCCTCACAACAGATTTATCTCCCTCATTTAATACACACTGTGAAAGCTCAGCAACTGCATGTGAGGAGGAAGGAGAAAGCAAGTGTTTAGGACAAAGGGTTCTATATAACCAAAGGCACAAAATGAGACAAATAAGAGAGGGGGAAATGGGTAGCTTGTAGAGTTCCTTTGGAGGGGAAATAAATGATGACAGCCAGTTAAGAGGGTTCTTGGTACGCTGAGCCTAGTGGTATAAAACTATAACCCCAGCTATTAGGAGGCTGAGGCAGAAGGGCAGTAAATTCAAGGTCCACATGAATTACAGAGCAAGTTCAAGGCAAGTACGGACAAGGTGGCAAGACCCTGTCTCAAAATAAAAGAGCAAAGAAAGAAGGTCTGAAAAAAAAAAAAAATAAAATAAAATAAAAAAAAAAAAGAAAGAAGGTCTGAGATATATGTGATGAGACAGATAGATGATAAGAGCACTTGCCTCACATGTATGAGGCCTTGAGGTCAGTCTCAGTACTAAGAAAAAAGTACTTGGTCATGAAACATCTTCCATGCCACATCAGGGAGCTAACACAGCTTACTTAACCTGAAGAAAATGGCAAACAAGCAATCACTGAAAAGCTCTAAGAAGATGAATACATGATCAGGCTTGTTCTTTAGAGACCCTCCTTGGTGGTACTGAGGAACATTCGGAAGGGTGAGTGCAGGGATGGCTGAGGGAGCATCAAGTGGTTCCTGAGGTGATGCAGGGTCAAAGGAACCCTGGAGCTAGGAGATGTCAGGGGAAGCAAAGGGGCTGCACATAACAGGGTGCTGAAGAGTAAGTCAGGAGAGGAAAAGATCCACATGGATACTGCTCTTTTAAGAATTATGCTTTAAGGAGAAAAAGGAGGCTGTGTTTGATTTTTTTTTCTCCTAAATATGGGAGATGTGAATATTTTTCCTGATTTATTCATCCTTTTGGACAATCTACTAGGTTACATAGATTTTGTTAGATAACTGCATAACTAGATTATAATCTATATGGAGAGTGTATCACCCACTCAGGTCATCAGAAACAAGAAATTTTGAATATTCCACAAAATACGTATTAAATAATATCATGGATAAATATTATTTAAAAAATAACAACATCTCTTAGGACCCAAATATTTATTTTCTAAATGTTCAATTATTATTTTTTTCTTTTTGGGAGGTAGGGTCTCACTCTAGCCCAGCCTGATCTAGAATTTACTATGTAATCTCAGCATGGCCTCCAACTCACAGCTATCCTCTTACCTCTGACTCCTGAGTGCTGGGATCATGTGCTACCACACCAGGCCCAAATTGTGTTCTTTGAACAATTCACATCATTCATTCATGTGCATTCATATACAATCTTGCTTAAAAGTTGCCCATGAAATTTTCCTTGGAAGCATATATGATATAGGCATATACGCTTTTTGTGGTCAAGAGACAATGGTTTAGACTTCTAAACTGTGCAAGTTACCTAGACTCTACTCACATTCCTTACTTCACCAGAGTAGGATAATAGGAATACTTGGTCTCAATTGTGGGAAGAATGAAATAAAATAACACATGTAGAGCACACAATACCTGCCAATAATACCCAACTCCAACCTAAGATGACAGACACCTACCTAAAAATATGAATCCCTTGAGTATTTACTGAGCAACAGTGGGCTATCTTTCAAACAGAGGGTGATATTTCGTTTCCTTTAGAGAAGAGATTAACCTACCCACTGTCTTTCTTTACAGGACAGTTATTTGCATGTAATACAAAAAGATCCTTATTTCTGGGCAGCTGAGTTTTTCTTCATCAGCTTTCTAGGAAGAGTTATTTCAATTGTGAAAACTGTATCTGCTACTGGAAATAATTCTGTCTTAAATATTAAAGACTTTCAATCAAGATTTAATCTGCTTTCATATATCTCATAAGACATTTTCACTTCTGTCAGAATCTTGGGGATGAATGAACCATGATTCTGAACCAGAAAATAACATGAGCCCCTCTGCTGTGGTGTCCAGACATGTCAGCATGGCGCTAGAAACTCATTCTCAACACAGCCTTGTTTTGTTCTGTGTTTGGGGAAAAACACCATTTTTTAATACTCCCAATTAAATAAGATAACCAGTTAGGGCTGTATTGTGCTATTCTTCTAAATATAAGATAAAACTGAGTTCGGATCCTTAGCACCTATGTAAAAGCTTGGCACAGAAGTGCACACCTGTAATCTCAGTGCTGGTGAGCCAGAGACAGAAGGAACCTTGGGGCTTGCTGCTAGTTTGTCTAGGTAAATCTAGGTAAACTCTGGGTTCACTGAGAGCCTGTTTGGAAAAAAATAAGGGGGAGAGTAATAGTGGAAGACACCTGATGCCAGCTTCTGGCCTCCACATGCACACAAGTGCACGAGTACCTGCACAGGTCTTCCCACACACAAATAACAAGCCTCTCTGTGGCCCATTTTACTAACTGCCTACTCGATGCTCATTGTACCTTTCTTTGCAAAACACTGATTTTCTCTGGAGCAGCTTTTCTGGAACATAAGGACAGTGAAATGAACAGAAAATTGGTTTGTGGTACTTCAAGGGCAAGCTCTGTTTTCTGCACAGAACAGAATGGTGACATGGCCCTTTCTTTTATTCTTGGGCATATGGACATAATGGATGGAGTTATAGCAGTCCCCCTTGACTTGTGAGGCGATGCAAACTATGTGTTAATAAAAGTGAAATAGATGAAAAAAAAAAAAAAAACTATGGTCCTTCTGATCATGGAGCTGCTATACCAACTGCACGTTGCCTGAGTCTCACAACAGCCAGATCAAATTCTCTCACCAAAATCTGGTATGATAAAAACTTTAAACTTAACCCAGATTTTTAAATATATATATTTTATTTTATAAATATATATTTGCAGAGAGATATAGGCTGAGTGAGTGAATATGGGCACCTGCAAATGAACTCCACTTTGTGCATCTGGCTTATGTAGGTACTTTGTCATTAGGCTCTGGAGGCAAGTGCTTTAACCACTGAGCCATCTCTCCAGCCCAGACCAGACTTTTAAAATTAAGATTAGTAAATTAAAGAGGAAAAGTTGAAAGTTGAACCTGCCTCCTCATATATGGGATGTAAATTAAGTTATGAACTATTACTTTTCTTTTAAAATATTCTCTGCTTTAAGATTATTACCAAATAAGTCCATTTCTACTCTCACCTCTCCTGTCCAAACAATGAGCTTTTACTATCAGAGCCATTTAAAAAGCATTAAGTTATTTAAAGTGCCAAGAAAGGAGAACTAAAAGTATGAGTCTGTACACCTAAGCATATCAAAGATCACCAAAAGTCACATTAGAATCTATACTTTAAAAATGCTTTTATAAGTTAATATTAATACATGGTGCTACAACTATGGTAACAAAAGTGTATCAATTACTTTTGCACTGCTGGGACAAAATACCCAACCAAGAGCAGTTTAGGGAAGGAAAGAGTTTATTTTGGCTTAAAGTTCCAGAGAGTAGAATCAAACACAATGGGGGAAAAGCATGTCAGGAGCAGACAGCCACATCATATCATCACATCAACAGGGAGCAAGCAGAGGGAAAGAACAAGTGGGGCTGAACTATAAAATTTCAAGGCCCGCCCCCAGTGACACACTTGCTCCATCAAGGATCTACCTCCCAAACATTCCACAACCTTCCAGAACAGCATCATTAGCTGGGGAAGAAGTAGTCAAACACATCAGTCTACAGGGGCCGTTTTCCATTCAATTTACCACAAAGAAAAAGAGGCTAATGTCAGATTGAGCTTGTTACTGCCCCCTCCAAACAGGACCCTTTTCCTAAGTGTCACAGAACACATAGAAGACAGATGTGACACATAAATAACCAGCTCTCACTCACAAGCAAAATCAAAGATTGAACACCAAGATTCGAATAGCTCCTTGATTACTGACCACCATAAGCAGGGCTACAGTCAAAGATACTGACTGAATGAAGAAGAACCAATGTAGGCTCTAGGCTCACCTGTGTTTACTAGGATAACATGCTGAGGTTAAAGATTAAGGAGTGAACAGAAGTTCAAGATAAGCCGCACACAGAGAGAGGCCAGACATATATGTAATCATCAACTAGCAAGGTAAACTTACACTGAAAACCTTGGTATATTAGGAATTGGTCTAAGTCACTAGAAGGTTTTCTCTGCAGAAAAGAAAGCAAGTTATTTATCAGAGGAAGGTAGAGATGATGTAAGAATTATTTGCACAATTTCTTTTTTGTGGAGCATAGTGAAATCAGCAAAGTATGAAATAAAAGTACTGAAGCCCTGGATCCACTCTTCAGGCCTGTTACTGACTTTGTTATTTTACAGCTGGGCTTCATTACTGGTTGCTAACATTCTGAGATGCATTCCCTTGTGCTGTGCTTAAGCTTAGGGATAGTAGTGAATGGTCACTAAATAGCTTTAAGACTTTACTACAAAGAACTAGATGTGTGTTAAGAGAATTAGATAACTAATCTGTATGAAAATGTTTACGCGGCATTTTAGGACCAAAGTTAAGGCATACGTATCAGGAAGCTTATGCATCTGTCTCCTAACCCCATGAATAAATTATTATCATGTTTAATTACAGGTTAAAAATTCAATCTTATGAGTATTTAGTGATTTGAGAAATCGAGGTACGTTTCTTAGGTCCTTGCAAGTACACACTAAGCATATAGAAATTAGGTACCCTTTCTTTATAACTACTGTGAAACTGCAAGGAAAAGAACAACTTAGAGCCATGCCTAGTCATAAAAAAACCTCTCTATAGATAAGACTGTTATTTCTTTCTCCTTTTCTTTGCCGAAGAAATAGATGCATGCCCACAGCTTTTAAATAAGAGGCCAGTTATTAGAAGACCAGAGTTATTTTAATGTAAATAACCCAAAACATAAAAATTATTTTTATGTACTAACAATGTGTGAACTCAAAATAATTTATTTTTACTAGGGCTCTTTTCAGAAAAAAAAAGCAGAATGGCTGAAAGCCATTTAAACAATTTACTAAGTTAAGAAGCAGGGCAATAATATAATCATATTACAAGAGTATTATACTAGATTAATATAGACAGTTCTTCATAAAATATTCTTCATATTCTAGTCTATTGACTGACATTGTGCTAAAAACTTGTTAGTGGAAAGAAACATACAATATTTAAAAAACATTTATAAAGAATATCCTTTACAATTTTTCTGATATGTGATTTTGTTGCCTTTTTTCATTAGATTTAAACACTGATATTCTATGACACTCTTTTCCCTTTTCCTACAATAATCTCATGACACTAAATTAAACAAAGTAGTGTTTAAAATATTGACACAAATAAACTAACAAAATTTTAACACCCATTTTCTCACAAAAGTTAAATAGGCATTTTAATAGATAAAACAGAATATACATAAAAAACAGGCGAAATAGTTGGAATTCAAATTCAAAATTGTTTTTGTCCTTTATATTGATAGACAACTTATTTTAGAAACATGGAGCTAACATCATGTTTAAGAGCAGTAGTTCAGTTAAAACACATATTTAAAAGGCTAGAAAAGAAGTTTCAAAAATTCAGACTTCTACAAATAATTCTACTATGGCACGAACCCCTGATATGATGAGTTATCAGGAAGCCCTGATTAGGAAAAGTTGGCTGAAGTAACAGCCAATCAGGATTCAGGACAGATTTCTAACTAACATCAATCTTACAACTAAATAACTATTGTCAGTAACCAATGAAATTAAGATGACACACACGAGAACCAGATGGCTAAACTTCAAATCCCAGGACCTTCAATTACTATCTATGTGACTTCAAAGTGCATTTCTTAGGTCTCTAAGGTTCAGTTTATCCATCCCATTCAGCATGTTAATAATAGTAGTCCTTCCAGAGCTATTCTGAGTTAAATACGATAATCCTAGAGTAAGGTGCTTAGTACAATTCCTGGCACAGAAGTGCTCACAGAAATGCCTGGTGGTACAGCTTGCCATCTCCACAGTACAATCATCACTACCCGGAGCAGTCCAACCACCTGGTCCTTGGTTTCTTATAAGGAAATACAGGGGCTTCAGTTGGTGATTTCGAAGGTCTTTGCCCAGTTAAAAATGGAAATTCTAAAAGATCAGTATTCACAAGGACTACTGTACTTTTAGAAATAAAGAGGATAAAAGGTAAACTTTAACACTATACAACAATCAAATTTTAAGTTATCCTTTTGAAAGTAATTAAAATTACTATATTTATTAAAACCAATGTTATAGCTCTTCTACTCTCGACTGACATGTTACAACCAAAAATTCCAATTACAGGCAAACTTTTATTTGTTGCAGGAACATTAAGATTTCTCTTTTCACATGATTCATGCATCTCTAAAAAGAATGACAGTGATCATATGACAATGTGAAGATTAAGGTAACATCCAACACGGTTTTTGAAGCAAAGGTATTCACAAGACACATTAACTGTGCATCAACTCAAATACCTTTAGCAAGAGACTTATTTTAAATCTCTGGAGGACTTTTTCTCATATCTAGTGAAACTATTATCAAGAAATAGAAAAAGACGTATGTAATAACTGAAAAATTATCTAAAATTTTAGAAACATTCTTCCACACGATGGGAAAACTAGTAAGAGTTCAAATCCAAAGCGATGAAAGTGTGTTGTCTGCCCACCAAAGGCAGTTAATTCTTACTGACACACACACACACACACCTGACAACCTAGCAATTCTTCAATCAGAAAACGTTCACCAGCATCTCCAGACCTCATTAGCAAAAAAAAAAAAAAAAAAAGAAAAAAAAAAAGGGGGTGAATAATGTAGTTATTTTAAAACAAAGATTTTCATTCAATTCAAACTGTGGCATTTCCAGAAAACCTTATCTTTGGTACCTGAGGATCTTCATCCTCAGGCACCAAATCTAAACCACTCAAGAGATTTTGAGTTGTACCTTACTACAGTGTAGCCAGTCTTGTCCAAGTTCACGGCAGGAAATTAAAATCACATTGGGTCCTTACCCTCAATATTTAGCTCAAAACAAATGTGGCAGAAGGAGAGCGTTTCTTTGTCTGTTCCCAGCTTACAAACACTGCAAATGTTGTCATCGTTCAAATCAATGTTTACAAAGTGCTCCTCCTCGTTCATAGTGCCCCTGGAAAGAAACAGAAAAGGACGGTGACACCATTTCAGGAACTTTGCTGTCTGTCTATCAAGGCCTGCAATACTGACAACTTCTAGGAACCCGGGAAGACTGTTGGCAACAGCCCCGCCAAGCCAGCCTCGCCATGCTGGAGGCTCGGGGGATGTCACACCAAACTAGGACCAGCCCGGCCCCAGGGGACACTGTGGCCACGCGCCCTCCACCGGGCCAGAGGGGTGCGGGGAGGAGACAGGGGACCGCCGGAGGAGGGCACCCCCAGCCCCGCAGCCCAGGACCTCTCGGGACCACGCTGGGGTCCGGAGGCGCTCGGCGGACGGCAGGCAGGGCATGCACGTGGGGACGCGGACCCCCGGGCGGGGCGGCGGCGTCCAGGCCACGTCCAGGAGCGCGCAGCGGGGCCGCCGGCCACTCCGCACGGCCCGAGGGGCCCACCTCCCGGGGATCAGGACCCCCAGGGGTCCCGGCCCAGCCGGAAGGAGCGCCGCGTCCCGTCGGGGCCCGTGGGCTCCGGGCATCCCGGGGCCGCCCGTCCTCCTCGCACTGCCGCAGACGAGCGTCGGTCTGCTCCGTCCGTCGGGGCTGGACGGCGACGGGACGCGGGAGGGACAGGGGACACGGTGACGAGAGGGGACGGGTCTTTACCGTCCGGCTCTGCTGGCCGCCGCCTCCTTCTCCTCCTCCGCCGCGCGGCTCGGGATCTTCCACTATTGTTTCCGGCCGTAGCCGAAGCCGCCGCAGCGAGGGCGGCCGCTGCGCACAGGCTCCGCCCCCAGAGGGCCACGCCCCCTAGCAGACCACGCCCCCGCCCGCTGGCGCCTTCGCCACACCTCCGCGGGGAGGGGGGAGCGGCGGACCGCGGTCCCCCGAGCGCCCGTCCCGAGGCCGCGCCGCCCACCCCGCGCCCCCTCACCGGGCCCACGCACCGTCGGCTCTCGCGTGGGCCCGAAACGCCGCGTGCCACGTCCCGGGTTCTTCGTCGCTCCGCGGAGCGTGTCTGTCCACCACCCCCGCCCCGAAGCCCCAGGTGGACGAGCCCGTCGCCGCCTCCCTCCCTCCCGCGTAGTGGAAACTCCAGCCCCGGGCCAGGGCCACGCGGGAAGGGCGGGCGAGTCAGTGACGGCCGCGTGGGAGGGGAGGCGCGAGGCTGGGGGGCTGGTGGAAGTCAGGAGGCTGAAGTCACCTACTGCCAAGGCCACTGGCGTGTCCGCACTTGAGTTGATTTTACACGCGTGATCTTACACGCGAGCCCCGGCTCGCACGATCTATTTCTTCGCGGGGCGCCCCTGCCTTCCCCGCAGTTGGTACCTTCCGCGCGCACCCACGGGGGAGGGACCGTCCCGAAGCCCCGCCTCTTAGTCATAGGCCCCGCCCCCTTGGTAACTTGACTTTCCTCCTCTGCTGGGCTTTTCTAGCCCTTCTTAGGCAACAGTTAGTTCCCCAGCGCTTTCACTGACCTTTTTCTCCTTCACCTTCACCCCAGCCCTGGGAAGACAATACTTCCTTCTTCTGAAATCGACTTTCTGTTTTCTTACTAGTGTGGGCATATGTATCTTTCACCTTCGTTTTAGATTTACCCCCGATTATATTATCGTGATGCAGTTTTTATAGGTAACATAGTTGCATCTAAACTTTTCGATACAGTCTATCAATCTATATTTTAACAGGCATGGGCAAGCCAATTATTACTATGGCTAGGTCTCAACCTACTGTAGCTATTTGTGTTTTCAAATTATTCTGTATGTTAAATGCTCTTTCCTGCTCTAAAAAGCTGCCTTGAGATTGGTGAGGTGTTATTATTATTTTTTTGTCTTTTTATTATTTGGGCTCATTGCTTTTCTTTTCGAGTTTGTGGAGAGCATGAAAGGAAAGTTTTTCACCAGACTTCTTTCCTTAGGAGATACGTAAGTGGAAGTAAAATGGAATCAAAGGAAAGAAATGAGGGGGGGGGAGATTGTCTGGGCAGAGGGCCCCAAGAAGGTGTGAGGAAGTGTTGTGGTCAGCTTTCTAGTTGCTGCACAGAACGAACCCAAACAAAAGCGGCTTGTGGAGGAATGGGTTTATTTGGCTTACAGACTGGAGGGGAGACTCCATTATGGCAGGGAAAACCATGGCATGAGCAGAGGGGTGGACATCACCCCTGCCACAGCATTGCAAACAGCGGCAGGAAGGTGTGCCAAACACTGGCAAGGGGAAGCTGGTTTATAACCCCATAAGCCTGCCCCCAACAGCACAACATAGAACATTGAGTGATCATGCTGGGATTTGGAAGGAACCCAGGTCCCTGATGGCTAGCCCTTACAGTTTTGGAAAGTGCTACTTGATCTGCTGGGGGAAAATGGCCCAGCATTGTGAACAAGCAGTAAATCCTGCTGGAGACTAAGCTAGCCAGGCAATGGCCCTACGATTGGACAAGAGACCAATTGGGAAGAAACTCATAGCTGGTTCTGGGAACCAGGTTAGAATCTTATGGAGATGAGAGCAATGGACTCCAGTGAAAATCTCCCACTAGTCTGTCCAAAAGAGAGGCTACACCCATCAAAATATCTCTTAATTAGCTATACGTATCCCCTTTAACCTATGCTAATCTCACTCTCCATTGAAGAATCTGTTTTCTCTTTTACAGAAGGCAGCAAAAACTGGCAAGAACCAAAATCCATCAACATGCCAAGAAAAGATAGCTGACTCCATATCATGAGATGAGCCACCTCTTGCATGTCAGCCACGGTCCAGGTGAAAACAGAAGTATTGATGAGTTAAACGTGAGTGCTGTTCTCACAGCTAACCTGACAACCTGTGCCAGGGAGATGACAATAGACAAGGAAGATAAAACTGTATCAAAGTAGAAATCCACAACTTGCTGAGAACTTAACACTAAAGTAGACTTATAACACACATGTAAGGCTCAGGGAACATTGCCAAAGGGGGGCAGGGTATTGTAAGAGCCACAGAGTGGGAAGGAGAATCCAGAGGCATTCTTCCCATAATGACTGCTGCTCTCACAAATCACAGCACATAACCCCATGGTGAATAACCCCACTGAGGAGGGCCCTCAGTGGAATGAGGTGTGAAGAGGGGACCAGCACATGATTTATCCATACATCAACATTTCTAGTTAATAAAAAATAAAAATAAATAATAATAAAAATCCAGTACAGTGTGGCTTAATTAAATCCTTTTTAGAATTTTATAAGGCAAAAATTAAGATGTCAGTATGTGTCATAGTCAGCCACACGCCACTGGGATAAACCTCCAAACCAGGCACAGTTATGGGAGGAAGGGATTTATTGAAGTTATAGATCCAGGGGTCATTCCATAAAGGCAATCATCTATAAAACACACACACACACACACACACACACACACACACACACACACACACACACACACACAACCCAGCAAACAGGTGGGGGGAAGGAAGAGAGAGATTTCCTTCCCCTTTATATAGCCTTAGTGCAGGGTCTTGCAGCCCTTTCCCAGACTTGTTGATTTCTGGAGTCTCTGGAATTTCCTTCCTGCACTGCCCTACACTTTAAGAGTGGCTTTTTAGACACTGTATTTTATGTCACAGATGTCCAGTAAGCTTCTGTCTTCCAGTTGAGTACAACTCCAATGACTTCATATTCCTCAGTATTCCAGTATTAGTTCCATCGTTAGAGTTCCTCAGTAGTTGTTCTTTCTCTGTAGATTTTTGCCCAGCCTCTAGGAGTCTCACCCCATCCATGCTCAGGCTAGTATTTAGCCAAAGATGTAGAGAATATTCTGAAACACTTTCTGTGTCAGTTCCTCTTCCTGTTTATTACAAACTTCAGCCCCATCCTGATCTCCACATCGTTTTCTCCACACTGCAGTTGGCTTGCCCTTCTAGATGTGTAGCATGGTCTGACAAATACCTATAGACATATGTTGTAGCTGCTTTCTCACTGCTGGAATAAAACACCCAACCCAAAACAGCTGATGGGAGGAAAGGTTTTATTTTGGTTTATAGTGTCAAGGGGAAGCTTCATGATGGCAGGGGAAAGCAAGGCATGAACAGAGGCTGGACATCACCTCTGCCACAGCAGGTTCAAAGCAGCAGCATGAGAGGCGAGGAGTGATGGTACATTCCTTTAATCCCAGCACTTGGGAGGCGGAGGTAGGAGGATCACCATGAGTTTGAGGTCACTTTGAGGTTCCATAGTGAATTCCAGGTTAGCCTAGGCTAGATCGAGACCCTACCTTGAAAATAAAGCAAACAAAGCAAAAACCAACCAACCAAAGAACAGGAACAAAAAGCAGCAGCAGGAGAGTGAGGTGAGCTCTGGCAAGGAGGAGCTGGTATAACAGCGCTAAGCCTGTCCCTAGTAACACACCTCCTCAATCTTCCTAGTTGTCACCAGCTGGGGACCAAACATTCAGAAAACATGAATATATGAGGGACATCCAATTGAAACTTACCATAGCATAGAAACAGAACAAATGCAGGACTCATGCATTTCATTTTTTCCCCCTTCCCATTAAGAACCACATGTTTGGAGCTGGGACTGTGGCTCACTTGGTGGAGTGTTCACTTAGCATGGTGTAACCTTGAGTGTGGTGGCACATACCTATAATCTCATCAATGTTCTTTCTTTACAAAATCTTTTTGAGACAGAATATAATGTAGTCCAGGCTGGCCTCAAACACAAACTGGATGACCTTGAGCTTCTGATTCTCCTGATGAGATTATAGGTATGTGCCACCACACTCAAGAATCAGAAGCTCAAGGTCATCCAGTTTGTGTTTGAGGCCAGCCTGGACTACATTATATTCTGTCTCAAAAAGATTTTGTAAAGAAAGAACATGTTTGTATGGCCTCTGTGCCAGTATCTCAAAATAGGTATTTTGTATATTTTGACCAATTTTCTTTTAAAAGCTATTCTGGTACCACTTACCTCATCCTGGCTGGACTCCTTGGTTATTATGTCATTGAGTTTATTCAGTTTCTCAGTCTATTCACAGTCCACTGAAAAACAAATGCAGATTCCCCCCCATCAGCAATATAAAAATCTTAGTCTTTAGGCAGTTACAAGTAGATATCAAGCCTTACTAGATGACATTTTATTTATTGAATAATTTTTGAATAATTAATAGAATAACTGAATAATGTTTTGATAATATTATTTTCTAAGCCAACTCAGTGAATTGTGCTTTAGGTTGCAAGGTGATATATAAAGAATTTTTTTTTATTGAGTAGAAACTTTGTGTGAACACATTATGCCCTCATTCTACTGAGTGCCTTCCTCAGTGGGGTTGTTGGTATTCACCATGGAGTTGTGGGTTATGAGTTGTGAGAGCAGCAGTCAGTCATGGGGGTGGCAGAGATAATGCCTTTGGATATTCCCTTCCACCCTGTTGCTCTTACAATCTTTTCACCCCGTCTTCTGCAAAATCCCCCGAGCCTTACAAAGATTAATTGTATTATTAATTCTTGTCCTAAAAGAGACATTACCATGAATTTGGGTTTAGATCAGCAAACGAATCCTTTTAGATGCAAGGGACAGAAAACTTAATTAGCAGTATCTGAATCCAGTAAGGCTTTATTTGTTCCACAGAACAAGATCAGCAGAACCAACTGCTATGGTTTTCGTGTTGTCAAGACTACCCTCTGTGTGCCTATCCTGGCTCTTCTCTCGAGTAGCTGTTCTGCAATTAGAATCCGTGTTTTCTTCCAGGAAAAAGGACAAGAATCAAAGATGTGGGAATGGTGTGAGAATAGTCACTTTTTTTCACTTCTCCTATCAAGGAAGAGCTTTACTAAAGAAGCAGAAATTTCTGTTCATGCATGCATGTGAATAATAACAGGTAGTTTGTTCTTTTTGTTTTCAGCCTCCAGGAAAAACATAGGTGAATAAGCCAACAGTGTCTGCTGGACAGGACTCATCATTTTATTTTCTGAAAATTGTGTTTACATGTGTGATGGTGAAATCACCCAACCCAATTTTAAAGTCCACTTCAAACAAATACCTGCTAGAAATATTCCTATAATCCTCTTGCTTTTATTACTTCCCAGGGCTTTTGTTTATGATAATACTATATTTATTTTTCTGGCAGGGTCCCACATTTAAAAAGTATAATCCAATATACCCATCCATCTATAACTCACTACTTGTTTGTCTTTCTGTGTTATTTTTTTCTTTCCTCAAGAAAGACTGGAAACATGCAGCCCCAGGCTTAGAGACTTGTGGGGCCAGGACCCTAGAGATGCTGGTAACTCACAATGTTTGCAACATCAGTTGCATTATTATTTTTTCCACTTTTTAATTTCCTCTCTTTGTCCTGTAATCTTATAGTTCACTACATGGGTTGGGTATATCCTTTCTATTAGCTATTTCTAATATCTCTTCCAATGAGATCTTAAGGGACATATAGGCAAAGACCTGAAATGTGCTGTGTGGTTTAGCCTGAGTTCTTTTTAAAAATTTATTATATTAATTTGTGTGTGTGTGTGTGTGTGTGTGAGAGAGAGAGAGAGAGAGAGAGAGAGAAAGAGAGAGAGAAAGAGAGAGAGAGAGAGAATGTGCCATATTGTGCATCTGGATTTTTGTGGGTATTGGGGAATCAAACCCAGGGCTGTTAGACTTTCTAAGCAAGCACCTTTAGCCGCTGAGCCATCTCCCCAGCCCTAGCCTAAGTCCTTATGTTCCTATCACATCATGAGAACTTCCCAAGGTCCAAGGGAGGTGAGACACATATGGAGAGTACAGAGTCCCCGAATGTTAGATGGAGCTATGATCCACAGCCCCGCAGAAGCACTGACATGTGGACAGCTTATGACACAACTTGTTGGATTGACAGCTGATTGCTGCAGCTGGACATTGAATTCATATGCTGAGCTCTCAATCAATGACTGTGGCTACTGTAATTGGTTGTGCTTCTTTATATCCTCACTTCTACCTATATTTCCAAATAACTGAATGGGCTCAAAAGGAGGTATGAGCTAAGATTTGATCTCATGACATGGGAGTAGTTTCTTCAAAGGATAGTTATGGTTGTTACCAGAGAAAATGGGGTTGGTTTGAAGTATAAGTGAGGAAAAATACCCATCACAAAGTACACTGGTGCTTTTTTTTTTTTTACACACAGAGTAAAGATAGGACTTGAAGTTGTCTCTTGCATTCATTCAGTCTAGCTTTAGGGGGCTTGGACAGGCTGGTGGCTCTGATCCAGGAAGTCCTCAAGTATGATCATTGCTTCTAGTTTTTTGCTCTGCAGTGTTTTGGATATGGGTCTTGTTTTTGTGTGCAAAGGTGGATCTTTCATTGTAACTGCATTCAAAACAGCAGTAGGTAAGAGGCTGGGAAGACAGGGTAAAGAATACATTGCAGGCGCCTTTTCAGCGCACCACTCAGAAGCTGCTGCATAGCTCTTCTGGTCTCCATAACTCCCATCTGAATGGGGATTTAGAGGTTCATGTGTCCACCTAAAAATTAGGACTTCTAAAGGAGGAAGAACATGGGTATTGACCAAGGCAGCAGGCAATCTGTGCTTTAGGACTCAACAAAGAATATTGGAATGAATGCTTGAGTGAATGAAATACACATTTATGCATTAAAATTGGTTAATAAAAGCTGAAGATCTAATTTTCAATCGTAGATTTAATACTATCTCAAAAGGAGCATATTTGAAGTTAAAATATGTAGGTAAACTATCTTACTATCCACTTTTAATAAGCAAGAAAGCAGTAACGATTTGCTTTAGGATTCTTTGTAATTCTCACATTGAACTGTGTTGGGTTTATTTTAGTTTTGTTGACCATTTTTTAAATGTAATACTTTCAGGATTCTGTGTAGGGAGTCAAATGCTGCTCCACTGGAATCCTTAATGCTAAAGAAAACAGCACTCAACTTTACAACTTTTCTAAAGCTTAGGTAAGCATACCTTTGAAAGTTTGGGATACAAATATTTGAATTAAAGGATTTACTGTCTAATGCTGACATTATGGGAAAGCTGTCCGCTGATTCATTGTCCTGTTGTATAAGCAGAACAAACCAAGTCTATTTCCAGGCTGTGGATAAATTCTGTGTTGGCATTTCTGGGAGAAGACTGGAAGTTAACTACCAAGTTATTGATTTCTTTTTCACAGTGGGCCAAATCCTTAGTAATGTGCACAGTTCTCACTCACTGTTACACTCAAGGTGATGAAAGTTTCAGGTTGATGTCTGAAGTTAGAAGAGGCTGTTTCACAATATTTTACCAGAGGTTTATTTTTATAACTTATTGTATAAATATCAAATGTCTGGGTGTGGTATACTCAAGCTGGAAGTTGAAATCCATATTTCAGACATATTTCAGACATATTTCAGAGTTAACTATTGGTGAGCAGTTTGAGTTAGATATATAAAAATGTCTCAATTCAGAAAAGTTTGTGGATGAAGAAGAAAGCATTAAGGGTTAATGAGAAAGAAAACATTGAAATATCTACTAAATATCTTAATATTTCAAAAAGGTAAAGTTACTAAAAATTTAAATATGTTCATTTAATAAAGTAGTAATTCTCTAATTCATTCAACACATATTTGTTAAATGTGTATTAAACACGAGAAACAGTGACATGCATGCATGGCATACACTATAAAGCAAACCAGTTTCTCTTTTAGAGAATGTACCACATTGTACAAGAGATAGGCATTAAGTAATTACATATGAAATGGAGTTTTTAATGTCACTGAAATATATTTGCATTTTCATTGCAACACTATAAGGATGTGTAAGTACCACAATGACAAATAACAGTTTATTTTCTGCTTTTTTCAGTGCTTTCTTGAATCTTGTATAAGTATGGTAATAATTCATTGTCTATAACCTCAAGAGGGGTTGCTCAATTAACACTAAGTTAAATTAGGCAGGAGCAAGAAGTTCCAGTGAGATACTACACAATAAGGTGATTTCAAATAATAATGTTATACTTTATATATCAAAACTCCAGAAAAAAAGGGATTGTGAGTGTTTCATCATGTAATAAATAATAAGTGCTTGAAGAGACAGTTTTTTTTCTTTTTGAGGGACATGTATTTTTAACCTGAATTAAACATCATACAATATGGACATGGATCAAAACAATGCAAGTTATCCAAATATATGCATAATTTCTATGATTTTATTCATCCATTGAAAATTATTTTTAATTAAGGCTATGCCATTATTTAAAAAATATAATAGGATAGTGTAAGTTATAAAACTTAAACTATTTTAGGTATTTGAAAACAATCTTTCTAAAGTATATTATTTTCCTCACTTAAAACATAAAGAAGATAATTTACACATTAGCTAAATTTCTGTGGTAGAGTATAATGAGTAGTTGTGAACACAGAATATCTGTGATTTAATGAGCAGCAGAGGGATTTTATTTAATAGTGTAATTGTGTAATAATCAGTGGTGGGTGCTTGAGGTAACAAGCAGCTCTTCTCCACATGGTCACTCAAGGACTCGGGTTTCTACCAGCTTGGGACTTGTCCATCCCCCTCACCTTGACTTTGGGTCTTGGTCAAGTCTTAGCCATAGGAAGGTGAGCAGTACAGACAAATCTCTCTTAAAAGGCTCCAATCCTGAAGAAGCAGGCACATTTCCCATTTTCTTGCTGAACTGTTATTCACATGATTACATCACATCAGTCTGCAAAGGAGACTGGGAAATGTTTCCTAATCATGTGCTCAGAAAGAAAAGTGGATATATTTTAGTAAATGACTAGCTATCTCTTCCACTGCCTGACACTGTGGCCACCAAATATTTGCATCTCTCTGTTTCTCACACTCATTCTGTCTTCAAGTAGGATACAAAGTATGTATTCACCCTTCCCCAAGGGAGTCGTCTCCCAATCCACTCATCCTCTGCATCCAGAGCACAGACCCTCCTGTGGTGCTCAGTCCAGATGGAGCTCTGGGGGGCTGGTACCTTTCAGCCAAAAGGAAGATGTGTCTCTCTGCATCACTTCTCCTCTCACTGGAATGACTAGAGGAGAAGGGAGAGAATAACCAACCATAACTAAATGCTCATTTGGAAAATCAAGAAGAGAAACACAGCAGCCACTGGTCCATAGTGCGAGACAGCCTCAGAGTCCTGACTTGCCAGTGCAAGAAGTTTCCTGATGACATCCTCTTTCTGTTATCTTCAAAGACCTTCATTGTGTCTTCTTGACCTCATCTGAAAGGTTTTGGGGACTTGCTCCCCTTGGGGCTGCATATAGTTCACAATTCAGTTTGTTTCCCCATAGTGTCGCATCATACTGGGGTCTACAGGAAGACATTTCCTCAGTCTTAGTAAGCTCCTAGTTGATTTACTTTCAATCAATCTGTAAGTACAACCTGGTATTTTTTTATGGCTATATTCTGCATAGTACATAGTACTTTAGTTTCTGTTTTCTTTCTTTCTTTCTTTCTTTCTTTCTTTCTTTCTTTCTTTCTTTCTTTCTTTCTTTCTTTCTTTCTTTCCTTCCTTCCTTCCTTCCTTCCTTCCTTCCTTCCTTCCTTCCTTTCTTCTTTCTTTCTTTCATGTGTTTTTAAGGTAGGGTCTCATTCTAGCCCAGGCTGACCTGGAACTCACTCTGGTCTCAGGGTAGCCTCGAACTCACAGTGATCCTCCTACTTCTGCCTCCCAAGTGCTTTGATTAAAGGACACCATACCACACCCAGCAGCTTCTGATTTCTTGTTCTTCTGACATGCTCTTTCATTTAAATTGTGGTGATCTATCATCTATCTACCTAAATAATTCAGCTTAAATCAGAAGGCAACAGTCTACTTTTCTTCCATTGGAATCTGGAATCAGCCTTTCCAGATGAGAAAAATGCTTATCTTTGGCTTTTCCCCTTCAAATTATTATCGTTTTCTTAGGAGTTCTCTTTTTTAACTCTTTCTTAAAATTATTTATTGTTAATAATTAGATACATTGTATGAGCAAGTCTTGTGATGATACCCCCCATCTGTCTCCAACCTGCTGGGGACCCTCCTCAGTGGGATTGTTGGACCAATCCATGGGGTAGGGGGTTATGAATTGTACAAGTCGTAGCCAGTTTTTTTCATTTGTGTGTTGTTGTTAAGGAGTTCTCTTACCACTCTATTTAAAAGTTCTATTTGGAGTCCTTTATTACCATGATTTTAAAAACCATTATTACTATTATTAGATATTATTATTATTATTATTATCTTGTGTGTGTATGAGAGAGAGAAAGAGAGAATACCACTAAACTCTGCGTCTCATGCATAAGAGGCAAACTCTCTACCACTGATTATATCTTAAAACAATATTTTTCTTAAATGCCACTTATTTCTCTCACACACACTACTAACTTTTTGTTACATTAATTGTTTATTGTCTGTCTTCCTACTCTGAGATATAAATCCACTGTGTTTTGAAAGTATATTTTATTCTCTGATGACTTGCAGAGTATAGCTGTGTCTGTTATATCATAGGTGCTCAAGGAAGTCTTGTTGAATGAATGAATGAATGATCTGAGAGAATGTTGGCTTTTCAGAATTTACTATAAGTTAGTTGTGCAAATACTGTCGGGTATAGCCCTTCCTTCCTGTCCTTGTAAAGAACAGAATTCTCACTTTGTTCATGTCATAGAGTGGGCCAAGGAATTGCATCTGTTTTCTCTCTGTTCTCTGTGCATGGAGAGCAGTTCTGTGATGGTCATGAAAACTGTACTCTTCCTTGTTAGTGATCAGTGCAGTGACAAGCAGGAGAAGCACAGCAGCATGCAGCATCTCCGAGGAGAAAGACATTCACTTCCTCTCTGCTTTGAAGATTGTTTAAAATTTTGTAACAACATGATACTAGAACTTCTTGAGTCATATTATAGTCATAAAGGCAAACATTGCTATCATACTGAGGTCAGAATAGCAGAAAGAAAAACCCTAGAATATGACATCACTGAATCATTGTACCAACTTTGCAATCACTTCCTTTTTGCTTTTCTGTTATTGTTTGCCATCTGTTTTGAGTCAGGGTCCCACTTTAGCCCAGGCTTACTTAGATCTCAATATGTAGCCCAGGTTGGCCTTGAGGTCAAGCTGATCCTTCTACCTCAGACTTCCCAATGCTAGGACTGAAGACATGAGCTACACTGCCCAGCTTTCATTTACTTGAGATAATAAAATCCATTCTACTTAATTTTTTGTCTGCTGCTCTGTTTTTTGCTGATTGATTGCAACTGAAAACATGCTGACAGGGGAGCCTCACCAAAAATAGCTGATGAAATTAATTGGCTACCACAGTGCTACTCTTAAAACCGTTTGTCCATTCATTCAGTGAATAGTTTTTCTACATACTAGGTTCTATGCAAAACCTCGGTAGGAAATTAACAGATACAATTTATATGTGTCCTCTAGGAATTAACAGTCAAGTAACAAATAAATGTTTATGAAGTTAACTGTCTACCACATTATCAATGAAATTTAATGTAACTTGTGGAATTGCTTAGACATATAGGCATGTCAACATAGGGGCAGCCTATCATATAGATTCTCCTGTCATTGAACACTTGAGTGAGGTTCTCCTCTGCTGCTATGGAAGAAGTACCAATATAGGTATTTGTGGCTATATTATCAAGTTCCCACAATGCAAACATAAACTCAGGTGGAGAGGAGTGTGGGGTTAAAGAAGCAGGCAGGATATTTACCTCTTTTTTGTCCATGTTCATTCATAGCTCCTTCAACAATAAGGAGAGAAGAAAAGACTGGTGAAATCTGTGGATTAATTTATGACTGAATATGCTGCTATAGGCTTTTGGCAAATTTGCAACATAAATTAGAATTGCAGATTGTTAGACATTTCAGTTTCATCATCTGTAAAACTATAATTTTTTTTTAAGAAAAAGAGTTCTGTAGCTTTCACGTCTGAAGCCAGCTACCTAGTCTCTGGCACAATGAACCATCTTCTTTGCAAAGCTGTTCAGAATCTGCACTTGGTTATTTATGTTAGCTTCCAACTGGGTGTGTGTAGGCTTTCAACAGAGAACTAGAAAGGAAGTTGAATGTGGATAGCTCTTTTCTGATCATTTGAATTCTTATGATAAACCCATTGCATTATCAGGATGAGTTTTAATGACATACTTGAAAATATGTCATTTAATACAAGAATCATGACATATTCAAAGTTTAGAGAAAATGTTTATCTAGAAAATGTAAGAAAAATCAACAAAACAGGATAGTACACTGATTTTTGGCAGACCTAACGGGTCAGTAACTTACATGCCTGTGGAAACAGTTCTGGAGCAATTTGCACATACTCCTAGTGGCTTGAGGTATTTAATGTTTGCATCAAGTATCTTTATGGCTATGTATTCCTCATTTAAAAAAATCTCCGTTAAAGAATTATTTTGTTATTTCTATTTATTCTGTCTTTTCTATGATCACCAAATTCTCTCATAGCATTTGATGGTTTTCTTTGCTTACTTTTTATTTTCATAGTTAATCAGATGCAGAGGAGAAAAGTGAAATTATAATCTTCACTTTAAACAATGTAGTCCTATGATTTTGGAAAGAATAGCCACTTTGTGTCTAACTGCAAGGAAAACAAAAAATAGAGAAGATTATTAAAAAAAGTGCCAGAGGAAACAAAGTTAGTGACCCTGCCTATACTGAAGTATAGTTTGGATTTTTATAGGGCTTTTTGTTCGAAGGCAATTACAAGTACTTCCTTAAGTTCATGACAGCCCCAGATGCTGTCACTGAAGAGTGACTTCTCCAGGGAGACAGAGATGAACATGACTCTAAGAGCAGTGAATGTACCATCAATCATGAAAGGCATAGTTACCCTATACCATTTTGTGCTAGGTATTTATGTGAATGTGTGTGTATACAGGTGTGTGTCTGCCATGGTATGTGTGTAGAGGTCAGATCATAACTTTCAATGTTGGTCCTTGCTACAACTTGAGGCAGGGTTTCTTGTTCATGGTTGTGTTCATCAGGCTAGCTGGTCTGTGAGCTTCAGGAGATTTTCTTGTTTCTACCTCCCACCTCACTGTAGGCACACTGAAATTATAGATGCTTGCACTACAGTGTCCAGCTTTTATGTGGGTTCTGCAGAATGAAACATTGGCTCAGCAAGCACTTGATATCCACTGAGCACTTGACCTGCACATGATTACATATTCTGTGCTGTGTACTGAGGCATTACATTGCCCACCAAACGATTTCTAGAAGTGTAGACTCAGAAGACTTTCACAGGAAGCACTGATGTCAGCTTCAATTAGAAAGATCCAAGGTAGGAAATGCAACTTGCTGGAGGACTGCATTGAGCAGCCTTGTTCAGTTGTATTTTGTACAGCTATCCTCACACCAGCCAACCAACCAAGAGGCTAACCTCTGATTGCCAAGTACAGGTGCAAGGAAATGAGACACATATATGTTGTCCATCATGCTTAAAGCACTCTTAATTCCAATAGGAGAGCTTTTTTTTTTCTCTTTTTATGTGTGTGTGTGCAAATGTGCATGGCTTATATAGATGCACATAGAGGCCAGTGATGGATGATGGGTGTCCTCCTCAATTACTCTTCTGCCTTATTTCCTTGAGACAGGGTCCCTCACAGCTCACTGTTTTTCAGTTAGACTGGTTGACCAAAAAGCCATAGCAGTCCTTCTGTACCTGACTCTCCTTCGCACTGAGTGCATAGCCACTTCCAGCTTTCCATGGGTGCAGGTAATCAAACTCAGGTTCTCATGCTTGCACAGCAAGTGGCTGACCTACTAAGCAACCCCCATCCCAAATCTCCATCTCTTATAAAAACAGTTTATGAGGACTCAGTTTCAGAGTCTGCCTGCCTCTGAGAATCATCACATACAGAGATCTCGGTTGACTGACTCCTGAATTTGAGTTAATAATTAAAAACCCCTTGGTCTTTCATTATCTCTTTTGAGGAACTTCTGAGAACCACTTATGGAAGTTTATGTCTTCACTCTACTGGTGAGCTTGAGCAGTCATCAAAGTTGCCATTGGGTCTCTTTGTCCTTTGATATCACACCAAGCTGTGTCTGACTATTGCAGAAATGTCCTTGTTACAGAAGCCCACACTACCACTTCTGTCTCAATTCTGGGATACCAAGTGGATGCAGGAGATCTAGAATGCACTTTTCTCTTACATTCGTTGCCAAGAAACCACTAGAAGAGAGGGTCAAATGCCAGGCTTTCTCGATTCACGTATGAGGACTTGGGTTTGATTCCCAGCACTACAAAAAGCCAACACAATAACAAATATATCCAAAGTGTTATTTCAAGTAATCAGTATGTAATTTTTCATGAGACACTTTATCTTTTTTAAAAACTTAAAGTTTCACCTGAGATGGCTGTAGAGCCTACATCAACAAGAGTGGAGTTTACTGTTATGTCATCACATCCTACAAAAGGAGTGCATTTATCTGGTGATCAAAATTGTGCTCCAGTGATTGGCATGCAGGAGATACCACTACTTTTAGGTGAAGAACCACATGATGGAGGACACCTAAAAAATGACTCTTATGAAAGTGAACATGGTAGGGAGAAAGACCTTAATATAAATAATTTAATTACCAAAGATATGGAATATATAGTGTCTACTGCTACCACTGGGCCTGTTTGTGAAACTGCTGAAGAGAAAACTTTGCCCATTAATGAGACTAAACAGGGCACAGTATTGGATACCTGTTCTGGTGCTCATGAAGCTAATGGAGGAACTCTATCTTCTGGTCTTGCTTTGGAACCTGATACAATGGGAACCAGTAAGGGCTTGGAATTTGTCACAGCATCTGCTCCCAGTTTAGTTAGTAAGTATGACATTGAAGTATCTTTAACCACTTTATCTTTTTTAAAAACTTCAAGTTTTCTAAACCTGTCTTTCAGCACCTCTCAGCTTGTATTGACACACCACATCTTTAGTAGACACATGTGGCTACAATATCCAAAACAGGATGAGTTGTTACTGAGCAATGTAAAACTGATTCCCCAGTAAGGTGACCAGCACTATTCAAGACATGAAAGGAAGGGAACTATCATACACAAGCAATACATTTTTGTATTAAAAGTGTATTACATAACATCTTTGATTTATTTTTCTCTCAGCGCTAGACCTTTGAGTGAAGGTCATTTTTGTGATAGATGGTTCCAGGAAGCTAATATGGGCACATTATTGAGCCAGTAATTTCTGTATAATGGCTGGTGTTTGATTTCAACTGGTCCCCTCTGGAATGGGTTTCGGAATGGTAGAGTCATTTGTCTACTGATTCCCATTTCTCAATGAATGAGTGTTGTCCCGGTGGGTGTGAATACCTCCATATTTCTTGATGATCTTGCATAATACTAATAGCATTAATGAGTCAGAAAAGCAAAGTATTAAGACAAAATTTGAGGTCTTACCACTATGAATCAAAATTGTCTGCCACCAGATCAGAAATGGAATCAAAGCTTTGTCAGGCAATGGACAAAACCACTGCTATGTGTACAATATACAATTGTCTTAGTCTGTTCTGGCTGCTGTAACAAAATACCATAAATGGAGTGTCTTATATCACAGAAACTTATTTCTTACAATTTTAGAGGCTGGGGAGCCCAGGATTAAGGCTCTGTCAGATTTAATGTATACTGAGGGTCTATTTTCAGATTCATAAAATGGTGCCTTCACACTGTGGCGTCCAAGGAAAAAGGGAAATCTCTGGACTCTTCAGTCTCTTTAGAGCACTAACATCATATATGAGGGCTCCACTTTGATGACCTAGTCAGTCTTATTTATGTGTGTGAGCATGTATGTTGTGCAGGCGTGTGTATAACATACGTATGCAAGAGTATGGAGGCCAAAGTACAACTT
The DNA here is from genome assembly GCA_004024765.1 of Zapus hudsonius. Lineage (NCBI taxonomy): Eukaryota > Metazoa > Chordata > Mammalia > Rodentia > Dipodidae > Zapus > Zapus hudsonius. Next base: position 27,581 of record PVHP010021107.1, read on the forward strand.
CAGTGTCCCTTCCTCAGGTACCATTTGCCTTTTTGGAGACAGAGACTTTTTGTTTGTTTGTTTTTTCAAGGTAGGGTCTCACTCTAGTCCAGGCTAACCTGGAATTCACTATGTAGTCTCAGGCTGGCCTCTAAGTCATGTTGCTCCTCCTACCTCTGCCTCCTGAGTGCTGGGATTAAAGGCGTGTGCTACCATACCTGGTTGGAGATGGAGTCTTGGAAGTAGCTAGATTGGCTGGTCAGTGAGTCCCTGGAATCCTTTTGGATCCATCTCCTCAGCACCAGGATCACACATATTCACCACACACTTTTTAAAAAAATATTTTATTTATTCATTTTAAGCAGAGAGATAGAGAGAGAGAGAGAGAGAGAGAGAGAGAGAGAGAGAGAGAGAGAGAGAGAGAGAGAGAGAGAGAGAGCACACCAGGGCCATCACCTTGTGGGTCTGGCTTATGTGGGTACTGGGGAATTGAACCCAGGGCCTTAGGCACTGAAAGCAAGTGCCTTAACTGCTGAGCCATCTCTCCAGCCCCCACCATACACTTTTGAACTCGGTCCTCCTTCTTGCACATGGAAGCACCGTATGGACTTTGCTATGTCCCAGCTCCTAGTCAATCTTAAAGAACCCCCTCACAATAATATCACTTTGGGGATTGGGTTTCATTATACAGTACTAGGAGGATACAAACACTCAAACATAACAATAATACCTAGAAAATAGATACTGTTATTTCCAGTTTAAAGAGGAAACGGCATGCGAATAACTTTAGTATATATTCAAACTGAGGTAACTCAAGTAACTGAGTATGTTTCTACACAAATATGACTCAAAGGCCACAAATGACATAGTTTGGAGGATTTTGCTCCTTTGAAGAAATATTCAGGGTTTTAAAATTTTAGATTCTTTATTATTTCAGAAATTTAGAACAAATATACAATATAGGTTTTGGCTGAACATTAATCAGTTTTTTTAAAGGTATTTCCATAAACTTCAGCAGTCTTATAAGTGTGTGATGCTTTATTAAAAAACCCACATTTGTCATTGTGCTTGCTATGTTCTCAGACATTCAGAGAGAAATGCCGAATAAATTTTGTAAGCTCACTTGCTTCCGTCATTCACTGTGGAATCTGCAGTGCACAGCTCATTGTCAAGTTGACTGTTAGCACAACTGATCCTCCCTAAATGGGAGGGACTGAACACATCACAGACTGGACAGCTCCCATTATCTGAAATGGCCATAAGCGGCTTTAATGTTAGAGATTTGGTTTAAAGGATTGTCCCTCCTGGAAGACCAGCTGCAGTTGTTTGCAAGGCAGAACAAATTGTGAAATGATTATGGCTTCAGAGATGTATTTTCCTAAATGATTGCTTCATCAGGTCATAAAAATATCTGGGTGAAATATGAAAGCCTTAAGAGATTAAATCATAGGGATTGTATGAAAAAGTTCCTTTTGAGTCCTGGATACAAGGCCATCAGAGTATATAATTTACCAGGACTGAAGGTGGGTATTTGTATTTTCAAATGCATATAGATACACATAAAGAAAAAGAAATGGGGTCTTTAATCCTATATTCATCATCTTTGAATACCCCAACATCCCCAGCCCAGAGGGTTTTCATTACCAGGCATGAATTCCCTTCAGAGGAGCAGGTCTGCAGTCCAATCAGAGATCAGTTAGTTTCTCCCATAACAGGTATTCCACCATTGTAACAGTTGGTATATTTGGCCTGGCTGGCCAGCTGTAAAGCTTACACACAGGTCTTTTCAGCATCCTGGTAGCTAGTCATCAGGAAGGCTCCCAGCTCAGCTCCAGCTTAATTTCTCAGTGACCTTTAGCCCAACATGGAGTCTTCAGCAATAGTTTTCCCATCTAGTTTTGACGAGCAAACAAGAGCATTGGCATAACCTGTAATATTTTGGGGGGCATCATGGGCATCCCTGACTAATAACTTTCTGGGAGTTATCCCATGCCTGACACTGAAATGTTCTTTTCACAACCTACGGCTTCCCACATAGGGTATTTCTGCCCAAACACACACATACTCTCTCTCTCTCTCTCTCTCTCTCTCTCTCTCTCTCTCTCTCTCTCTCCTTTCTTGAGCATATCTATTATTTAGTTAGGGAAGTATGCTTCCATATGACTTATTCACATCTTTAAATTTGATTAAATCTTCTCCTACCTGTCCTTTCTTCCATACTCCCCCCTGGAAGATAATTTTTAAAGAAAATATACAATCACTT
>PVHP010021108.1:0-29832 GCA_004024765.1 Zapus hudsonius
AGACATTTGGGAGACTCAAAACCATCAAAGTAGAAAATAAGAGACTGTTGAGAGCACCACTAAAGGAAACTTCTACTATGCCCTCTAAGGCTCAGGGAACATTGTCGAAGAGGGGCTGGAAAGAATATAAGTGCCATGGGTGCTTAGGTGTACTTTGGGGCACTGTCCTCCTGATATGAACCAAACTGTGCCCATAGTAGTTATATCCCCACAAAACCAGCATGGTTCTCAATACATCAATATTCTGACAGGGATGGGAGGAGGGTCCTCAGGGCTTGGGGAAGAGGAGATTCTGGGGAGGGGACAAAAAAGGATAAAAGGATGGGAACATGATTAAATTACTGTATACTCATATATTAAAGTTCTTAAAAATTATTTTTTTCTCCCTCTCAATTAACCAGTTACCATTGGGAAGAAATGAAATTGCTAATTTGAAAGCAATGGCTTTTTCAAAAAATGGCCAATAAAATATAAACAGTCCTTTCTGGTTACAGTAAGGAATATTTTCTCCAAGTGTGATACACATTTACATTCAGAAATAAAAAAATTACCTTTAAAAATTTTAATCCCTATCACATACAAAATGCCCTTAAAAACACAACATAGAGTTATCTAATTTTTAAAATGCTAGTATATAAAAACAATATATAGAAATTAAACATTTTGAACTAGAAATTATATGTGGAATAAAATACAAAATATGTGGCTTAAAAATAAATGCTCCAAAACTTTTATTACAGAGATTTACTATCCAAATTAAATTAAGTACAGATTAGGGGCTGGAGAGATGGCTCAGCAGTTAGACACTTGCTTGCTAAGCCTTATGGGCTGGGTTTGATGCCCCAGCATTATGCAACTGTCTTCAACTTGTGAAAGGTAAGTTGGGTAGATGCACTCCTATGATTGCATTTTAGAAAATGTATAGTTAACTATGTAACTGCTTTAAAAAATATAATTCACACAGAAAAATATCAACAAAAATCAACTGCTAATATTATTTTAAAATTAAACACATACACACACACATACTCACTCACAACTAGGAAACAGAATAGGAGCTTCGTAGAAACGGTATCCAAAAAGGAAATCAGAGTGAGTCTGGTAATATCTTTAAATACTAACCAATTTGCTAACTTGGACATTCCAGAACTGTATAAATTATTCCCTTCCGATTTTAATCCTGAAAGCTAGGCAAACACTTGGATTTGCCAAGTTCCATAGGTTCTAAAAAGAATAATGCTTATAGCCTAAAGATACTCAAGAACGTAAAAAGTATCTATGGCAGACACAATATATATAATATATATATATTATATATATATATTTTTTTTTTGAGGTAGGGTCTCACTCTAGTCCAGGCTGACCTGGAATTCACTATGTAGTCTCAGGGTGGCCTTGAACTCATGGCGATCCTCCTACCTCTGCCTCCCGAGTGCTGGGATTAAAGGCATGCGCCACCACGCCCGGCCAGACACAATATTTTTATGACTTTTACAATACCCATAATAAACCAGCTTCTTTAATAACACTATAAACCAATTTTTTTCTGCCTAGTCAACAGAGTGTTAAATCAATTACTAGATGATCATGAACATAACCACAATCATTACTAAATAACACATTAATATATGTATTGTGTTCAAAAGCTTTGCAGATATTTTCATTATTTAATTAATGAAACACTTCTTTCAAATCAAGTCCATGATTTTCTAAAATTTCCAAATCTCACTGAATAAACCAATGCATTTCAAGATAATCTCCCATCTCAGCAAAGTCTCAAAGCTTAGTGTCTAATTCCCAAGGAATTTAATTTTATGTTAAGTCACAAGACTATTACCAGTTTAAATTTCCTTTTTTTTTTCTAGACTAAGGGTATAAACAAGCATTCCTACGTGATATGCCAGCTTGTTAAAGACATTTGAATTAAATTATGTATAAAACAACTTCTGATATGACTCATAAAAATATACTACAAAATGTGACTAAGAACCTCACCACTTTGTACATATCTGTTCTGCATGCTTTTCTCCCTGAAAACATTAGGGCTCCTTGCCAGGACAGCCTGCAACAAGACTGGAATATCGCCTTCAGGATCATCACTGCCAAGGTTATCTTTCAATTCTCTGGCATTGAAAAAACATAAATAAAAAATTAGTATCATCATTGATTTATTAAGATGTATTCAATAAGAACAAATAACTTGTACAGGTTCAAGAGTACAGATTTTCAAAGATGCCATGCCCAGAAGATATAAAATTATCAAAAATGACAGAGAGAAGTTCCTTTTAGGACAAGCTTATCCACAATTTCATTTTACATGGATGTGGGGAGCTTAAACTATTGTTTTATGAAACTATAGCTTAAGAATGTTCACATTAATTCTGAAATAGAAATAGCAGAGTCTATTATGAACTACTCTAACAGAATGAATGAAGTGATAATAATGTAATGAAATTGATATTTGGATTTTGGATTTATTTTTGTTCCCTTCTATCTAAATATGAATAATCTGACTTTCTTGGAAATGTCCTCCAAGTAGTTGTTGCCACAATGATTAAGTTATGTAAGTTTTCTGCTTTATACTTTTTTTTTTTTTTTGCCAAATAAAGTCATGGTACAAGTAAGAACCAAACAAGTGGTTAAATACAGTAATAAGTCTCAATAAACATCAAAGCACAAATTAAATCAGAACTATAGCTACTTAGAAACAAGGATTGCTCTTAATTCTACGAAATGGTACCCAACAATAAGACTCAGTAAATTTCTGGGAGCATTCTTATAGAGATCCGAATAAAATAAATCCTAACTATATACATGCTATTACCCCGTCTCTAAATATACATACAGTAAATACATACAGGCATAAACAATGATATAGTATTTACATATTGGGATATCTACAGTGACAAAATATGAGTATATTTCGTTTTAATTTTATTCAGTCATTTCTTAAGTTTCTCCACTTAAACAACCCACATTTATTAAGTATTTCATTTTAGAGTCAACTTTGAAAATGGCCCCAAAATAGGCATTGCATCCATCTATCTATCTGCTTTATATAGTTTCACTTCTCTAAATAATCTTTAAATGAAAAAAACTAAATAAAAGGTTATATATGAGTGGTACTGTATGTTACAAAGGGTTAAGAATTACAGATTTTACTTGTTAATACATTTTTGTGCTATGTATAGTAAGCATACATTTTTGTATTGGAAAATGCATTTCAAGCACAGTCAATTTTAAAGGTAAAAATACATACCTATGTTCAAATGCTATAGTAAATTCTAAGAAAGCCTAGTCCCAGATTCACTTGCTTCCCATGAAATTAGTTCTTGTTGTATTTCTCATGAAAAATATGTTAAGCCTATTCCAAATAAATCCAGCAGCATAGTCCAATGTATGGAAATTTCAACTACCCTAGCAATATCGGGAACAGGTGAGATAGTTTTATGAGCAAATTTAAAACTCTGTGCAGCTCATCCCAAGATTATCTCAAAAGAGCTGAAAAGATTTTCATTGACATACATGGGTCTAAACTATTGTTTAAATATGGCCTACTTAAACCTCATTAATGTCTCATCAAAGTAAGGTTATACTCTCACTTGGATAGTGACATTGTTTTAAAAGTATGAACTGGCATGGTGGTTTTGTGACTATAATCTCAGTACTTGGGAGTTTGAGGCAGCCTAAGGGTATATAGTGAGTTCTAGGACAAACTGGGTTACAGAATGAGAATCTATCTCACAAAATAAACAAAAAACCAAAAGTGAGCTGGGGCACAACTTGGTAGAGTGCTTGCTCATCATGCACAAAACTGACTTTGAGCCTCAACACTGAATCAACCTAGTATGGTGACTCATGCCTATAATCCTAGCATTTGGGAAGTAGAGACAGGAAAATCAGAACTTTGTATAACCAGTCTGGGCTACATGGTACCTGCCTTAGAAACTGGAATACTGATTCTCTTAGTAAGAGCAAAAACCTTTTTACTTTTAGGTGTAAAACTGATTATACTTACATGTGATCTGTTGATACCTGGTTGAGGCTATGGACAAGCTGTGAAACCAAATTGTCATCCCTACAGGCCAAAAGGCAGTTCACCTCTTCTGCTATTCGTGCATTAAAGAGAAGGCTCTTTGTAGTTGTAGCAGGTAAAGGAGAAGGAAGAGGCAGCTGGTTCAGGACTATTAAAAATAAAATAAGATTATTAGAAACTGACTATAAGAGGTCTTTAGTACACACGTACGTGTACGTACACACACACACACACACACACACACACACACACACTTTGGAACAAAAAATGTTACAAATGTCAATGTGACAAATAATTAAAAAGCATTATCCACAACAAATCTCAATCCACCCCAGAACTACTCTCGTCCAAACATTATGGCCCATTACAGATTACATTAAGATAGAAATTTAGCTCCTTTATATTCATGCTTTATTTTCATTTCTTAAATTTTTAAAAATATTTTTATTTATTTGCAAGCAGAGAGAGATAGACAGAGAAAATGAACTCTAGATGCATGGGCCACTTTGCACATCTGGCTTTATGTGGGTTCTGGGGAATCAACCCCAGGTCATTATACTTTGCAGGCAAGTTTCTTAACCACTGAACCATCTCTCCAGCTCATTTCTTAAATTTTTATTGACTAAATCAATCATTACCCAAAGTGGTAAGGCTAAAAGCTAAGCAACTTATGGAGCACCTATTCACTATCTTTGTTTACAAAATGGATCTGATCAGCAGTACTCTCAAACCAGGTGACAATACCTATTTCTACATTACACTAAATGTAAAATATATTTTTAAATGCATCAGAATGCACAAAAATAAATAGCTCACAATGGCAAAGAACAAATAAGTTTCTTAATAAGGAATTCTAGTCTAATTTATAAATCCCTAAACACTGTTCTCCTCTGCATTCTAATAGTAAACAACAGATTGAACATTTTTCAGAAGTTTAAATTCACTACCTTAATGTCACTCCACAAGGGAAACTTGTTTGCCTAATAGTTAAGAACACTCATAAAAAATATGAAGATCCATTTCTAATCAACTCTATATAATGACCATGTTACTCATCCCATCAGGCACAGCACTTTTCATTAACAAACACTCCCCATCGTTACTTAATAAGGCTGACTGGGCAGACAAGCTTTAAAGACATAAGGAATATCAAAGGTAACAGGGAGAAATCCTAATAGTGCATAAGATTCTGTACTTCTGTATCAAATGTTTTGGTCTTAATTACAGCAAATAACAAAAACAAAAGCCAATTTCAAAAAGGTTTTCCCACACCTACTTCTGTACCAATTTAGACCTTATAAACTAGTAATGATAATTTCCTGAGCTCAAAACTAAAAATTTATAAAAACAGAAATACTGTTCACAGATTAAAACAGTTCTTGGTCGCACAAATTCATTATTATGAAAGCTAAGTATCTTTTATAATGCTATAGAGAAAGAAAACTATGCAATTTCATATTCTACCTCTCCTCTCCTATTTCTGTCCCTTCTATTCAGGGTAGGCCGACAAAGGGACTAGCATTAGTGCAGATTTGCATACTACCCAATAACAAACAGCAGTGCCTACCAAGGAAATGAATCCCTGAATGTCCAAACATAAAAATATTTTTAAAATTCCTTAGAGTTCAGTCAAGTATACCATTTTGACCTTCTCAAACACATTGTGCCCAATACAATGCCAAAATAAGCACCACTAGAAATTAGGTAAGGTGGGCTGGTAAATTTCTTCTTTGAAGGGCAATTTCAGTTATCCTTTCCACAAATGCTTTTGAACAAGCCCTTGTTAGTTTCTGATTGTAAACATTTGCTTCTTTAGCTGTGGCATTTCATATATATATATATATATATATATATATATGTATATGTATATGTATATGTATATTGTCCATAATGAATTACATTATTTAGTGGGCAAACAATGAGTTGTTATCCCCAATTCCCCAATGCCCGCCCTCCCCATTAGCTGTGGCATTTCTTAAAACATATGATATACCTATATGTGTGTGTTTTCTCTTATTTTTGCATTTATCCCTTTACTTTGTAAGGTATTTTATTCATTACACTACCATTTCTTTATGAGTCCATAGGAGGAAACAGAAATTAAGGCCATATATAATTAGCTGGCAACACTAATTTTACTACTTCCAAATATATGCCAAAATTATTTTTGTAACTTATGACAGTAAAGGTAATTTTGGTAGTAATGTCTTTTAAAATGAATGTTAATACACAATAAAACTTAAATTAGATAAATTAACCAAACTTACGGTCTGTGAGACTAGCAATCCCCGCAAGAGTAGTTATGGGGACATGGGGCATATCCCCATTCATCCTGAAGTTCTGGAATGGTGTTGCCTATAAAAGTACTTAGTTCAGGTGCCAGCTGTCATTACTTCCCATTTCCCAAACACTGCAACACACAAAGAACAGATAATTATTTGTAGAGTTATCTCCTATATATTGCTATTGGGAAAATGCTAAATCATCTAAAAACAATTTTTGTTAACTTTTTCAACCAATTTAATACGTCATTATCCATCAATTTAAATAAGTCATTATCCATGTATATATACAACTCACCATACATTACACAGTGCAAAATGTTTTTCATACACTGATTTAGGCTTCACAACAACCCAGGTAAAGCAGGTAGTATTATTTTCTGTATTTTGTGAATAAATAAGAGTCTACAGCAACTAACTCCAGATTCTGCCTTTTACTTTGTGTGTGTACATGCCAGAGACTGATCTTATGGAGACGAGATCTTGCTGAACCCAAAAATCACTAAGTCTGCAAGTCTAGCTAGTCTGTTTGTCCCGGCAACCTACCTGTCTCTGCTCAGGCTCAGCTTTTTACCTGGGCTCTGGAGATCTGAACTCAGGTTTTCAGGCTTGTGTGGAAAGCACTTTACTGACCAAGCCATCTCCTAGACCCCAAAGTCATCTTAAACATTTGGCTCCATGGCTAGAGCACAGCACCCAATCAACTTTAGCAAGGAACTAGAATCTTTCCAAATGCAAAAAACATTAAAATTTTTACTTAAATATCTGGCATCAACTTGCTTGTCTAAATAGGTCTCTTGCCACTTTCCTTACATATACCTAACCCTTTACTAAGCTTATCTAACTAGATTCTCCTGAATTCGCCTTGTGCTTTCCAATGTATATTTTTTTCCTTAAGACATTTTCCTATTCTAGGAAGACCGTTCTTTAGTCCAAATCCTGTAATTCTTCAAGATACAGGGCAAGTTTACACTACTTCATGAAACTTCAAATTGAGCCAAAAGTCATTTTAACTACCTTACTCTGAATTTATGATATTTATTGCCCAATAATCTTTTGGCAAATACTTATATATTCCTTCATGACATATTTGTATCCTTCTTTTCTTTCTCCTTCCCCATCCTTTCTTCACCTCTTTGTATCATTTTTAATCACTCCTTTCTTCTTTTAAAAAATTAATTTCGTGTGCACACACACCACTGCATACACCTAGAGGTAAGAAGACAACTTTTGAGGTGTCTGTGCTCCACATTCTTTTGAGACCTGCTCTGCCCTCCCCCCATCATAGGCACACTGGGCATGTGCCACTTTGCAGTTGGCTGTAAACTAAATCTGGGATAGCAGGCTTTGTAATCTATAAAGCACCTATAACCACTGAGTGATCTTCCCAGCCGTTTTTGTTTGATAAATGCAAGGCTAACTTCAAACTTACTATATAGGCATGAATGACTTGAATTCCTGATCCTCCTGTCTCTACTTCAGTGCTAGGATTACAGGTATGTCATCACTCAAGAGTGATGGAGATTAAACCCAACACTTCCTGCATGATGGGCAAGTATTCTTACCACTGAGCTGTATCCCCATAACTCCTTTTGCATTTTTTGAGTTTCACCATAATCAACTTGGCCTAGAACTCATTACATGTAGTCCAAGATGGCCTCAAACTCAAGATTCTCTTACATAAGCCTCCAGAATGCTGGGATTACAGGAGTGTGCTACCTGGCTTGTCTTGTTTCATTTTTTGCATGATTACTTAATTTTCATGTGCACTGCCTTTCTAAGATTGCACACTGGTTTTTAAAAATTAATCACAAACTGGGTATGGTGGCACATGCCTTTAATCTCAGCACTCCGGATACAGAGGTAGGAGTATCGCCATGAGCTCAAGGCCACCCTGAAACTACATAGTGAAGTCCAGATCAGCCTGGGCTAGAGTGAGACCCTACCTCGAAAAACCAAAAAACAAAAATGAATCACACAATCTAAGAAATGTATAAGCTAACATTTTGAATGTACTTTAAAAACTGATTTAATTGATTCAAATATTTAGTATTATCATGATGTATTCATCTTTTTTTCTATACACAAACAATACAAAATTGTTGAACTTCTTGTCAGTTACTCCTTTCAGTGTCCCCAGATTTTTTTCATGTTGGTTTCAACATGTGGCCTTTGGAACATTTATCCTTCCTTTAACACTACTTGTGTAAGTTTTCTGTAAGCAAGATAACATAGTATCTTAATAACCTGCACATTAATCAAAGATGTGCTTTTAAGTTATTCTATACTTATCAAACAAGTATATATCAATTAAAGGAAAAGGCAAAAATGGAAAACTGAATTGTTTATTATTTTTTGTTTTGCTTATAGAACTGGGGATTGAACCATGGGACTCACACAAGTACTCTACCAATGAGTTTCACCCTTCGGAAATTATTTATAGTTTAAATGCTTCAACTTTTTTAGCATATGTATATTTGTGTGGCATATGTATATGCATGTTATCTACATGTGTGTACAGGTGTATGGTGGACAAAGGTGGAACCCGTGCCTTTCAATCATGCTCCACTTTAAGATTGGGGTTGTTCAGTGAACTCAGAGGTCACTGATTGAGCTAGATAAGCTATACAGCCAGCTCAGGAGATCCTTCTGTCTTTGCCTAGACAGCACTAGAAATCACAGGAGCATGCCACCATGCCCAGCATCTTACATGGGTGCTGGGGATCAGAACTCAGGTCCTCATGCTTGCACAAGTACTTTACCCACTGAGTCATTTCCCCTAAATGGTTTTATTTTGAACATTGAAGTTGCTAGTTGGTTACTTTTAAGAGAACCTTTAAATTTTTCAAAACAAATGATATAAAAACTTCCCTTATTCATACATCTTAACACAACTTTACAAAGTAATTACTTAAAGTAGACATACAGGGCTGGCAAGATGGCTCGGTGGTTAAAAGCATTTGCTTGCAAAGCTGGATGGCTTGGGTTTGATTCTGCAGTACTCACATAAAGGCAGATGCACATTGCACCTGGATCTGGAGTTCGTCTGCAGGGGCTAGAGGCCCTGGAGTGCCTATTCTCTCTCTCTCTCTCTCTCTCTCTCTCTCTCTCAAATAAATATTTTTTAAAGCAGATACATGATATTAAGAATTCTATTTTTCTAGAAACATTTTATAATAAATATAACAAATTACATAAAATATAAAAAGTTAGCATCCATAAAGCGCAAACCCGCCTTTTCTTAAATGAATGACTAACACAAAATTTCCTGTAAGTTTACTGAAAAGAAATTGCAAAGGAAACAGTAAAAGAAAGTCCTTTTGCTATGAGGTAGACTTTGCTCCTTAATTTAATTTTCTAACAATCCCTGAAGAAATTTAATGTAACACTATATATATTAGCAATGACATCAAACACTTTAAAAAACAGACTAGAATTTAAAACCTCTTGATAGGTCACCAAAACACAAGGAATATTTATGCTAAAAAATCCAATTTACTCTTAGAAAACATTGAAAGCAAATTATTTACAGAGATCACAATACACCTTGCTACTCACATATAGATCACTGTTGTATAGGTAAACTTATTATATACAAGCAGATTTGATTCAAAGGATAAGAGCTAATGAAAAATATGCTAGTGGATTCTATTATGGGTGAATCTGACTTTATTCTATTTCCATAAGTAACATTTAAAACAGAGTCAACCCCAGGCTAGGGATTTCAGTCTAAAAAGAACGCAATGCAGTAAAAACATGAACTAGAAGTACTGTTTTTCTTGGTGATGTAACATCTAAATACTCTGATGCTAATTCAAAGGAGTAAAAGAAAGGGGTGGGATGTAATATTTGCTTGATTGAAAATAATTTAATTACATATTTAACAGATGTTTATTGACAAAAATACTTCACAGCTCAACTACGCTAATTTCACTGAGATTCAAGAGTCTGACATACAGAGAGGTATTTGGTAGAAATGAACTTCAAATTAGTTATAGCCACAGATTTCAATGAACATGAGTACTGTAGAATGTTGCTACCTTATATTGGAAAGCGACCAGAATTATGAAAAAAAAATCATTCCTAGAATTCTATACATAAATATATAAACCACTAATAAAACTAGATGGGGCATTTCTAGCTCTGCTTTGGATGTTCAGTCTTTCTTAGTCTGAAACGATACTGATCTTCATGAAATTGAAGCTGAAAGTCATTATCTCTGGGAACTAATATATCCAGAATGAATAGATAACTTAAATAGTGGACAACTTTTAAATGAATGCTTATAAATTGTTACTTTAAGTTAGTGCTTTATAAACTATATGGTGACAGGTTAGATTATAATTTACACTTCCTTATCAGTCTAGACAAAGTATCATGAATTATGGCTCTCTTGGCACAGCAATATGAGATGTTGATTAAATGAAATGGAAGAGTGAAGAAAGTAGCTAAATTCAAAAGTGGTGATGAGTATGAAACAATGCATACAAAGTTTGTCATGATTGTGCATGGCTGTAATCTCAGCACATGGGAAATAGAGGTAGGAAGACCATGAGTTCAAGGCGATTCCTTAGCTATATATATGTATAGTGCGTTTGAGGCCAGCATGGGCCACATGAGACTATGTCTCAAATAAAGAGCCTGCAGATAATGTGACAGAATTCCTGGAACACAGTGAGTGATCAAGAAAGTTAATATCATTGCTGCTGTATGGAAAACAAATTTAAAAAACACAATAAAACAAAACAGGAGAACAGGTAAATTAGGGAAAGGATATCCTAATCCATATTTTATAAATATCTATTACACATTATTTCTATTACAAATTATTACTTGACATTTAATTATTTCATCAAATCTTACAAATTATCTAGTTAGGTCTGGAGAGATGGCTCAGCGGTTAAGGCACTTGCCTGCAAAGCCTAACAACTCCTGTTCGATTCTCCCACCGATTCTCCCACATAAAGCCAGATACACACATCTGGAGTCTGCAGTGGCTAGAGGCCTTGATGCACCCATTCATTCTCTCTCACCTTGCAAATAAATAAATACATAGAAATATTTTTTAAAATCTAGTTTTAGGTTTGTTCACTTACAATTACTTAAATGATAAGGCAGAAGAAGTAAATATTATTAATAGGAAAAAACCCTTTTATAATACTAAGTAATCAGTAAAATATATTGAGTATGAAGTTATTAACTTTAAGACTGCTTGAAGGCTGGGGAGATAGCTTGGTCAGAAAAGTGCTTGTTTTTTGGGGTCAGGGAAGAGGGAAACCGGGGAACAGGGAATACCAACACATTATTTGGTCATTCAATGTATCTAATTATGGATAATAAAGAAATTTTAAAAAGTGCTTGTCTTACAGGCACAAGAATCTGAGTAAAATCCCCAGTGTGGTAACAACTGTGCTTATAAACCCAGCACTGAGGAGCAAGATGCAGGTGAATTTACTAGCCAGCCAGTCAAGCCTAACTGGTGAGTTCCAGGCCAGTGAGAGACACTATCTCAAAAAATATGGATGGCACCCAAGAAATAATTGAGGTCCTGTGGGCTCCGCATGCATACATGTGTACACATGAACACACATACACATGAACACATACATAAAGAATAGCTTGAAGTTTAATTAAAAGAATTTTGAGGGGCTGGAGAAAATGACTTAGTGGTTAAAGGCACTTGTTTGCAAAGTCTGATGGGCCAGGTTTAATTCTCCAGTATTCACATAAAGCTGAATACCCAAAGTAGCGCATGCTGTCTGGAATTCATTTGCAGCAGCAGGAGGCTCTAGTGTACCTATTCATTCTCTCTCTCTCTCTCTCTCTCTCTCTCTCTCTCTCTCTCTCTCTCTCTCTCTCTCTCGCTTAACTGCACTAAATTATTTCATGTAAATCCTCAATTTGGCACATTATAATCAGTCTGAAGAGACCACCTAAGCACTTAAGATTTTTTTTTAACTCTAATTTTTGTTCATTAAATTTGCCTTAAAACTCTATGATTCCCTCATGCAAGCAAAATAAATTCAAATGTAACACTACTGGCAAAACTTAATATTCAAATTGGGATGGTTCTAGAATATATCTGATGGTAGGTAGATAAACATTTATGGAAAACTTTGTATCTTACAGGAAGTCTAAAGAGTATAAACTTACCTCAACAATTTCACTTACAGAAATACATCCTGAAGGACCCATATCACATACATGCTCAAAAACATGTCCAGAGATACTGTCAAAGAATTGTGTTGCATTTTGAATTTAAAAAGATAACTGATGTAATAAAAATGGTTATGAATACTTTCATTTAATTTTCATGACAGGTACTAATCCAAATTTACTTGATAAGGAATTTGATGCAGAGATAAGAAAATTGGAGTCAAGCCCATATGGCATGTTGTTATTTTGCACAATTTGAATGCATAATGATATCATTAGTTTAATATTATTCTTGGTATAAATGAAATATTGCTATAGCCCACTGATGTTGTATGGTCAATATGTAGACAAAGAAGGAAAAATAAGAGCGTATAGATTTGAACCCAAGTTCTTCCACTTTGTAACCACAGTCAAACTACTTAATATTTCTGTACCTTAGTTTCCTTATGTCTGAAGTAACAGGCAGGTAATCATTATTTCTAATTCTGTTTTGAGGATGAAATGGGTTAATACATGTAATGACTTAGGACTGTGCTGAACATGTATTAAGTGTTCAATAAAGTGCTATTTCCTATATGCTTTTCATCTTGCTTGTTACGTAGCTCAGAAATCATTCATATCTGCTACAACCTTTTTCTAATATTTTAAAAGGTCCAGTTTAAATGTTATTCAGTAAGCAATGACGTGACTATTAGGTAAGATGACTGTTTTTATCAGACTCTTTACAATCATATTTAGTTCAAGGTTCATTGTTCATTAATACCTCAGGAACTCTTACTATCTTCTCGATGTAGACTATAAGGCACTAAGCAAAATTCACTCTGAAGTAGGTTAAGATATAAAGATTAGAATGGGTATGTATCCTGACACTTTTAATGTCAAATTCAAACTTTTCTTACTGATTTTTATTTGTGTGTGAATTTCACTATGTAACTCAATTTGACCTTGAACTCATGATTCTCTTGTCTCAGCCTCCTATGTGCTTTGATTACAGGGGTATACCATTCCAAGGTAGGGAAACATATTTCAATAATATAAATCTTACCAAACACAAACCCAGCATTCCCTCCATTTTGAATCTACCAAATCTGAGCTAAATGCATGGTATCAATTTAGTAACATTTTCTATAGTGGTCCTAGTTATCTGAACAATTCAATCCATTTTAATAATTTAGTAATCAAAATTCCTTTGAAATCCATGTTTTTCTCTAGAAAACTGGGCTTCATCTTTTCTTTAACATAGTCAAAGTAATATTCTATTGGGTAAGATGTTTAACAGTTAAAATAGTTCAAGATGCCATATGTCTGATCCCTAGTTCTCCCAAACCCATAAGTATTCTTTGAGTTATAAATGATAAACAACCTTAACACTGCATTTCTATATTTGACCCTTAATGATAAAGTATCAAATAATATTTATTTTGTGTCACAGATAACAGTTAACATAGTTAACAAAATGGAAATAGCTTACATCCTACAAATTTTGAGTTTTGTTAGAAGATATAAAGTGGGTGCATATTTTGAAGGGGAAAAAAGAACCATTAAATTAAAACCTGAATCAATTTTACCAAGAACACTACCTATTTTAATTACACCAAAAATTTGCATCACATTTACTGAAAATAAAATGCAGGTAGGTGGGAAGATAGCTAAGCTAAGCCTTGCATGCATGAGATTCTGAGTTCAATCTCCAGTACTCATATGTTTTTTTATTTTTTTACTTACTTACTTAATTAATTTACTTTTAAAATAAAGCTGAGAAAGGTGGCTCATTTGCTTGTAATTTCCAGGACTGGAAAGGCAGGGATAGATGGATTTCTGGGGCTCAATGGCCAGACTAGTTCAAGTGTCAAGTTTCGGGTCAATGAGAAACCTTGTCTCAAAATATGTGGATGGATGAAAGACATTATAAATAAGCCATATGAAAACTTACTTCTTTTAATTAATTTTATATATAAAAAGAAAAGAGATTAGGCAGAAGTACTCTAAAGGAGGTAGATGATGATGTGCCTAGAAGCCATACAGTGGGACCAGAAAGTTTCAGTGCCAGGTGTAGGATACCTTTCAGAGAGCTATTGGTCAGGGAAGCTTCTGATGCCCCTAAAACACTACAGGCTGCTGCCAAGGCTCTTAGTTGCCCACCAGAACTGAATGGTAAGATACTCTTGGTAAAGATCTACATGCTTGGGCTGCAGGACACTGAGATATCAAGCTGGAGCTGAACAGGAAGCCTCCTCTCTGTTGATCAGCTAGCTTGATGCTGGAAAGAACTATGCAGTCTTCTGGGTCAGAAAAATTAACAGTCTTAACGAGCAGTGGATTCTGTAAGTTTGATGGCTGGCCAGCCAGGCCAAATATATCATTAGAGGTATGATGGCATGTCTGTTATGGGGGAAACCAACTGCTCTCTGATTAGAATTGAGGCCCGCTCCATAGGAAGAATTCCTGCCTGGTACTGAAAACCCAATTAATCAACAGCCTATGACTGGGAAGTTCATAAGCCCTAAGGGGGAACTACTACTGTTATCTGGTTAAATGGATATATTATGCCCACCACACTGTCCTCTAAATACTTATGTTTATGTCCATATATTAATACGACCCTCACTATTGGTTAGAAAAGCTTCTCTTTTCAGACCACCACTGGGGTGAAACAAAAATTACCAACAGAGTGCTGAGAAGTGAGAGTGGAATGCTCAGCACTGACACATCTCTATCACACCCTGCAAGGCTCAGGGACCATTACCGAAGAGGTGGTGGAAAAGAATGTAAGAGCCAAAGGAAGGGAAGACTGCTTAAAATACTGCCTTCCAGAAACAAAGTGGTCAAGACATTCATAACCTCAGAGTGGCTGATACTACCTACACAAGACCTGCATAAGGGGAAAAAATAGAAGCCAGACTATTTGGAGAGAAGGAATTCAGTGAATGGGAGCTTTAAGGGGGGGGGCGAGGAAGGTTGGTGGGAGAGGATCATGGTATGTTGTCAACATGTATGAAAATTGTCAATAAAAAGTTTTTAAAAACATGGATGGCATCCAAGGAATGACAACTGAGGTTGTTCTCTACCCTTCACACAAGGGGTTTGGCTACCTGTACACACCCACACCCTAAGAGGGTAGAATCTTAATTTTTAAATATTCTTAAATATCATAGCTATGTTAATATAAAATATTATTGTGCATACTACAGGTCCATTTTTATTACAATACATTTTCATACAAATGTTAGTCTAGGCAACACAAAAAATATACTAAACCTTTAACAATGATTAACATAGAATGCATCTGGAAACTTTTGGTAAATCCCATTTTTGTTGTACATATATATGTTGCTTGGACTTCTTACTATTAAGAGTATTTGTGATTCGGAAAAATGGTAGAAGTTGTAAAAAAAAATACTGAATCTAGTATCTTCCATTATCGATAACACTTAAGATTTTTATGGGGTATTTAAGAATCTACACAACTTACAAAGAAGGAAATGTGCCAGGAGTTAAATGATAGAATATGTTTAGTGTATTCTTGAATACTTAGGCCAGAGCATATGGCCAGAAAGGAAAGCACTTAAGAAAAGTTTGTTACATGCTGTTGATTTCCTCCCTCCCGTAACCTTGATATAAAATTAAGACTCCAATGAAGATTAATGTAATAATGATAAGAAAAGTGAGGTGGATGAGAAGGAATGCCAATGTTTGGAGTTATAGTTTAATAGTCTTTATGCTATGTGGCTACATTATGTGATTATAAGATTATTTAAAATAAATAAAAAATGTGTCTATGTGAAATACTTCGCTAAGTAATACTTTCATTGTGATAATTTTGGGGGATATGTATAGGGAAAGCTTAAAACTATACTCTTATGTTCTCAGTTTTCAATTAGTTGCATTGTGAAAATAACCTTCCTTAAAGAGACTTCTGCTTCTCTTTAAAAAAAATTATTTGCATGTGTGTATGCATACCAGTCTCTTGCAGCTACCCATCTGGCTTTATGTGGGTGGCTGGAGAGATGGCTCTTATGCAGTTAAGGCACTTGACACACCCACATAAAGCACATGCGTCTGGAGTTCTCATGCAGAAGCAGGAGATCCTGGTGTGGTGCCACTTCTCTCTCTCTACAACTGAACACCAGGCCAGCAAGCTCCTTTAACCACTGTAACATCTCTCTATTTCTGCTTTTCTAAAATTAAAAATTACCTTCATTAAGGAAAGTAGAAAAATAAAACAGCGTTCTTTGAGGACACTTGCTTCATCTTGAGACTCCCGCGCTCCCTGCATCTATACTAACTACTAATAATGTATGTGTGTGTGGGGGGTGTGCCCCAACAACATAGCTATATTATAATATGGAATGAAGTATATAGGTAGAATGCAGAAGGATATATTTATAATATGGAGTTTACTATACAGGGGAAACTTAGCACTAATAAATCAGGGTAAGATTTGTGATTTTTTTCAAAAGCAGTTTATATAATATGGGTATGTTTGCTCAGAAATAAAACAGTAAATATTTACTTAGATATTTCTATGTTGTCTTCCTTACTGTATCAATTAATTTCATATGAAATAACTAACAAAACTTCACACCACTTTAGTTACAGTTAACTACAATTAGATCTAAAGATCATTAGACAAAGTCTAATCATACCAAAACATGCAAAACATATACAGCGTTGGAGAAAAAAAAAAAAAGTCCTGGGCCCCAAAAAGATTATTTTAAAATTTACAGAGAGGCCACAGAGGAAGCATCTATGTGCTATTATGACTTAGGGTCCTAATCGAGCATTCCGCATCAAAATTATTTTTATTTATCTTTTTTATGTTGCAAAAAAAAAAAAAAAAGCCTACCCCCAAGTACCACCAAAAACTCCGGAGTGCATCTTGCAAAAGTGTTTTCTAAACAATGGTATTATTTTCTTTCTATGTCACAACCTCTATTCATTAATGGGATTTGAACCTGGAATCTCATTTATGCTAGGCAAGCTGTCTACTAAGCTACACCCCAATTTATTTTCTTTCTTTCTAAATTGTCTTGGTTTGAAATAACTATAAAATCGAAGACAAACGCTTTTATGTGAGTTATCAAGCAGTCCACAAGAGGGCAGACTTTCAACTACTGTAGAAAGTGGGAAAGTTAAAAACTTACAAACCAGTACATGGAAAGTTGCCAAAATCTTCCAATTTGATTGCTCAGCATCATTAGAAAGCAAGAGATGTTGAAGTGTGTAATTTTTTTGTCTGAGTGCACATACAGTGAAACCCTTTTTCTGGGTGCATGTGAAAATTAAAAAATAAACGAGTACACCAAAACTTCCATTAACAGAAGTTACAAAAACACGTGGTAGTCATACCATGGTGGCTCTGGTGGGATTTGGCTGCCTTAAGAATATCAATCTCCTGCTCCTCCTCTCTCCCTCCTCCCATATCACAGGCTAACCATGAACTCTCTCAGGTGTTCACTATCACACCTAGCTTTGTCTTATGAATCTTTTCAATAAACTCTGGCTACTCTGATTTTATGAACAATTCATTAATCAAGAGAACTTAGTATAACAAATGGTTTGTGATTTTAATATTTTAGTAAATTCTAATTAAAAGAGGTACGATTATTGATGAAAAGTATATCAAGAGGATATACAGACTATATGCAAACCAATCATGGTTCATTTATGCATAATTTGCATCCTATCTCTTTTCTGTTCTACTTAAAGATAGCATTCTAGTAATTCTTTCATGAATTTCACTCTACTACTTTTACTGAATCATTCTAACCAGCATGAAATATCTACAAAACAAAATAATTTCTAACAAAACACTTGATTCCCTAGATTCTCCTCCAACAATTGCTTAAAAGTTCTTATTTTCAGAGAAATTTCTCCAGCTGTCTATACTCATTCACCCCTTGCTTTTTCTTGAACCCACATCAGATGTATTTATATTCTCACCATTCCACCAAATGTCCTGCCAGTTAATAACTGCAATGACACTGCTGTAGTCAGGGCACAGGTGAACCCCATATAATCTTACCGAGTGTAAAGCAAAGCTGGACCGCTGTTTCTGTTCACTTATCTCTACGGAGCCCCCACTATGTGCTACGCCTGACACTCGCTCTGCTTCCTTTGCATCTTTCTGCTCCAGTCCCCTTGTTGGTCTTATTCAATATTGTAGCATCAGAATTCTGAGCAGAATTTTTAATCTTGAAGTCTAATTTATGAATGTGCTGTTTTGTGAGTTGCTTAAGAAGTTTTTCTCTAATATAAACTAAAAGATTTTTTTTCTAATTTTCTTTTGAAAAGCTGTATGTTTTCATTTAGATCTACAATCTAAATTTTTACATTTAGCATGAAGAAACTTTATTTGTTCTTTTTGGATATGATATCTACTTGTTAAATCACCATATAATGAAAAAAACATTTCTACATTAATTGGCCTTTCACTGTAATAAAAACTTAATTTCCTAATATAAGTGGGTCTTCTTTAATCAATATATTTATTTTGATAACAAATCCAATGCTGTCTTGACTACTGTCACTTTGTAATGAGCTCTGTAATTAGCTATTTTCTAGCCCATATCTTTTCTTTAAAAATTGGTCTGATTTGGGGTTTATAGTTATATTTCAGAATGACTTTGACAAATTTTATGTTTTCTGGAATTATGGTGGTATATAAACCTGTACTTCTGGATGAATAGAATTGAATAAAATTACAAATAGACTAAAGAAAGTAGGTAGGAAAAAAATCACGGAAAAGCTATGTGCTAAGTTAAAGGAGTACAAATATGAGTGAAAGCTAAAGAGCCACAAAATTATATTTTTAATGATAAGATCACCACAAGGAAAATTTATTTATTTGTAAGGAGAGGGGGGAAGGGAGAGGGAGAAAGGGTAGAGAGGGGAAAGAAGGCAGACAAAGGGAGAGGGAGAGAGAGGGAGAGAAGAAGAGAGAAAGAGAGAGAAGGGAAGGCATGCCAGGGCCTCATGCCACTGCAAATGAACTCCAGACACATGTGCCACACTGTGCATCTGACTTTGAGTGCTGCGGATCAAACCCTGGCAGGCAGGCTTTGTAAGCAAGCCCTTTTAACCGCTGAACCATCTCTCTAGCCCCACAAAAGGATTTTATATTGACAGAATAATGTAAGCAGACCTAGAATGAGAGCATGCTTTATACCAATAGTATGGAAAATGTAAAAGGCATCAAACTCTAGGTAGAAAGAACAACTTTAGTAGGAAATACAGGCTGACATGATAGTAACAAACAAAGAGATGGTGACAACATGTATGGAGAACAAGTGAGAAGGAAGCATCCAGGACAGCGTTAAAGAACTGGCTTGGGCAAGCAACTGAGGCTGCAACACACACACAAAAGCACACTCACAACACTCACACGGACC
The DNA here is from genome assembly GCA_004024765.1 of Zapus hudsonius. NCBI lineage: Eukaryota > Metazoa > Chordata > Mammalia > Rodentia > Dipodidae > Zapus > Zapus hudsonius. Next base: position 19,866 of record PVHP010021108.1, read on the forward strand.
CCTTTAAACATTACACCCTACTTCATTCCATAAGAATTGGCAGTTTAATCAGACTATATATCTAACGAAAAAAATGGGTTAAAAATTCAAGGCAGAGATAGTTATAAAAACTGCATGGTATTGGCATAAAAACAGATAGATAGACCAATGCAACAGAAATTGAAAAACCAGTCTTTAGTTCAAATAACTACAGCTACTTGATCTTTGACAAAGGTGCCAACAACATATGCTGGAAAAAAACACAATGCCTTCAACAAATGTTGTTGGACAAATTGGATAAAATACATGTAAAAGAATTAAACTAGACCCACTTCTCTCACCATGCACAAAAGTCAACTCCAAATGGATTAAAGACCTCAATATAAGACCTGAAACCCTTAAAAACCTGGAAGAAAAAAAAATAGGGGGAACTCTCCAAGATATAGGATTGGGGAAAAACTCCCTAGACAACACCCTAGTAGCCCAGGAAATTCAACAAGTTCTCAACCAGTGAGATCTCATCAAGATAAAAGGTTTTGCACAGACAAACATACCATACACAAAGCCAACAGACCACCATTAGACTCGGAGAAAATCGCCAGCTACAACATGGACAAAGGCCTAATATTTAAAATCTATACAGAACTAAAGGAAAAAAAAATCAAGTAATAAAAAAACCAAATTATCCACTCAAAAACTGGGGCAGTGAGCAGAATAGGAAATTCACAGAGGAGGAAATAACAAATGGCTCTTACTTGAGAAAATGTTCATTATCCTTAATCATTAGTGAAATGCAAATCAAAACAATTATGAGATTCCACCTTACTCCAGGTAGGATTGCAATCATTAAAAAATCTACTAACAATAGATGCTGGTGTGGATGGAGGGGGGAAGGAACCTTCATTCACTGCTGGTGGGAATGCAAACTTTTACAACCACTACAGAAATTGGCATGGAGGCTTCCTCTACTGGGCATCTACCCTAAAGGCCTCTTTCTTCAATGCAGAGACATTTGCTCAACCATGTTTATAGCTGTTCAACTCATAATAGCTAAGAACTGGAATCAACCCAGATACCCATAGATAGATGAATGGATATCAAAGTTGTAGTACATATATACCAGGGAATTCTATGCAGCAGAAAGGAAAAATTACATAATGAAACTTGCAGAAAAATAGATGGACTTGGAACAAATGATACTTAACGAACTCACACACGAACAGAGACAAATGGCTCATATTCTCCTTCACTGGTGGCTCTTAATCAGGTTAAGCTTGAATAGTAAGCAATACTGACATGCAACTCTAGAGAGAGCCATATAATAGGGAAGGGCGGGCTGAGGGGGGGCAGGGAATGGGAGGGTAGGGCAAGATATGAGCAAAACTAAATAAATCCAAAATGAATTGGTATCATAAAACCCTTACTCTTGGAAGGAAGCTAAACGATATAACCCTCCAAAAGAATATGGGAAATCGTCTGGTAAAAAGGGCCCTGAACTGGGTGGGATGAAGCCTAACCCTATTACAATCAGCACAGGCTGGTAACCCCCAGTCCCAGAAATCACTTACTGCCCACATTGAGCTGTTGATAAGAGACACCCTTCATGTCCTCAAAACTAGTTAGGCTCTGTCAAAGCACTTGATTACCCACCTGAGGTAAAAGATAAAGACCCTACTGCTGAAGACACCACAGGCTGCCAACTCCCAACATATAGAGCCCCTACTGGAATCTGGAAGGAAGCCAGTCCCCAGATGGTTAGCCAATATAGTGCTGGAAAGTGCACCATGAGCTGCCTAAGAAAATAGGCCATCAATGTTTCGAGAAAGCAAGGGACAATGCTATATAATAGCAACCAGAATGGCAAGAAGTACTCACCTGTGCAATAGTGACATTTAGCCTAGGCAGGTAATCAATGGCTCTCTAATTGGCTAAGAGATCTGCTCAGTGGCAAGGAACCTATAGCTGGGACTGAAATCCAAGCCAAATTCTCATGGAGACCAAGAATCTGGACTCCAACGGGAAGCTACCACTAACTATGGACCTAAAGAGAGGCCGCAAATCTCCTTGGCAGGAAGAAAATGTTACATGTGAACAAATTTATCAGGCTGCCTAACTAAAGGCAATATATGGCCTATATTCTAAGGTACAAAGGGAGAATCAGAAATTTTATATGTGCCATGTCCTGTGTTACTTTATATTTTTTCAATATACTACTCATAATAACTCAACAAGTCTCTTTATTCCAATTTAAACAAACTATCCAAAACAAAATAATCATTAAAACCTGGAATTCAATCCCCAAATCAATTTAGCAATCGGATTTAAAATAAGCCTAAAATGACTTTTTAAAGAAAAAGATACTCAACCTCATGGATGTACTTTTCTTCAATGAAAGAGAATTAGGAATAGAGATAAGCAACTGCTTGATCACACAAAGAAATCAGGAAAGAGAAACTGGAAAGTAAAGAAATGGTTATCCATAGTGGCATGACCTAAAACTTTTGACATTTTGAATCATACGTGCTATATATACTGAAGTCAAAATTATTAATGGACAAAAAGCAAATTCTACAACCAAACACAAACAACAAATTAACCTAATTGTACTATTAAATAATAGCAATCACAAAAATTTATTCACGGAATCTGACAACAGTACTCTGACTATATTGTTCCTAGGTTCTTTATGTTGAAATCTATATAGTCCTTCTCCCCAGACAAGTCGGCTTGGAAATTATAAATGTGACCTTGTTGTAGTAAGATTATCTTGGATACAGCATGGTTACTAAATCTAATGGCATATACACAGACACACAGAGAAGGCGATATAAAGATAGACAGAATACACAGTCACCAGAGAAGAAATGCCTAGAGCCACTGGAAACTGGAAGATACAAGAAAGAATCCCGATGCAGAGCCTTTGCAGGGAGAATGGGCATACTGACACTTTGGTTTTAGACTTCTGGCGCTTAAAACAAAGAGAGAATACATTTTTGCTGCTTAAGCCACGAATTTTGTAGTAATTTGCTTTGGGAACCCTACAAAACCAATATAAGAGGATATATTCTAAGGCAAAATAACAAAAGTAAAAATTTAAATTTCCCAAGTCTGCTGTGTTGACAGTACTGATGATAGCAATTTTAACATAGCATCACAGAAGTCAGGTGAAGAATCTTCTAGAGTGAAGGAGCATCAACTATCAGTGAGGCCAAGTGACTCAGTTTATGAAGATGGAAGTCCTTGGTGACCTTAAGAGGACCCATTTTGAAAATGGTAAGATGTAACAACAGAAACTTGTTCAAGATATGTGCAGGAAAAGAATGGATGAGGAGTGACATTCTAGAACACTGTCTTCTCGTCATGAAGTGGCAGTCGCAGTCATGACCTAACAGCAGTTATCATAGCCTGCATAAAACCTGCACAATATGATTAACATCATGGATGGTGGTGAAGAGGATTAAAAAAAAAGACAGGCTGGAGAGATGGATCAGTGGTCAAGGTGCTTGCCTGCAAAGCCTAACAACCTGGTCCAATTTCCCAGTATCCACGTAAAGCCAGATACAAAAAAGTGGAGGATGCATCTGGTTCGACTGCAGTGGCTGGAGGTCCTGGCACACCCAATTTCTCTGTCCTCTCCCTCTCCTCTCCATTCTCTTCTCTATTCTCTTCTTTCTCTCTGCTTGCAGATAAATGAATAAATATTAAAAGCACTCTGCCTTGGGTATGGTGATACATACCTTTAATCCCAGCATTTGGGAGGCAGAGGTAGGAGCATCACCATTAATTCAAGGCAGTCTGGAACTACAGAGTGAGTTTGAGTTTCAGGTCTGCCTGTGCTAGAGTGAGATCCTACTTTCCTCAAAAAAAAAAAGACATCATGATCTGGGGAGATAGCTAAAGGTGCTTGCTTGCAAAGCTTGCCGCCTGGGTCCAATTTCCCGGCAACCATGTAAAGCCAGATGCACAAAGTTGCATTTGCATTTGGAGTTGTCTGCAGCATCAAGAGGCCCTGGCGCACCCATTCTTATTCTCTCTGCTTGCCAATAAATAAGATTTTAAAAAAGATATAACAGCAGAAGAGAAACTAGTTTAGAAGGGGTTCAATGGGAGAGAAGGAGATTATGACTAAAAATCATAATGTACATTTGTGAATATAGTCATATCAAATAAAATATTTGATACTTTTGACCAGTTTTTGCTGTTGTTTTTTGAGATAGGCTCTAGCTCAGGCTGACCTGCAATTCACTATGTAGTCTCAGGGTGGCCTCGAACCCATGGCAATCCTCCTACCTCTGCCTCCTGAGTGCTGGGATTAAAGGGGTGAGCCACCATCCTCTACCTTTGACCAGTTTTAATTGAACATTTAAAGTTAGTATTTGGCTCAGCAGTTAAGGCACTTGCTTGGAAAGCGAAACAACCCAAGTTGCATTCCCCAGTATCCATCTAAAGCCAGGTGCAATCCCTTAAATCCCAGTATTTGTGAGGTTAAGGAAGAAGAACCAGGAGTTCAAGGCAAGTTTGGAATATTCAACAGGTGCCTGTTAAACAAACCAAAAATTTCCAACACAGTTTGGAGAAAAATACAACTACTATATCTGGTGTAATGGAGACTCTGAAATGGACAGTCAGTAACTTCAAACACTACATTTAAACAGATGTAAATTCTATAAAATATCAACATGGACAGCTAATTATCCAGGTAAAAGACACTAGAATTGATAGTAAATTCAAAAACATAAAATAGGCCTGAAGAGATTGCTCAGTGGTTAAGGCTCATGCCTACAAAGCCTAACTAAGTTCCATTCCCCAGTCAGTACCCATATAAAGCCAGATGCATACCTCTGGAGTTCATTTGCAGTGGCTGGAGGCCCTGGTATGGCATTCTCTCTGTCTCTCTTCTCTATCTTTCTCTGTTTGCAAACAAATCATTTTAAAAAAAATACATAAAATAGGAGTTATCAAGGCATAAAAACCTATAACTAGAAAATGCAATTTTAAAAAAACTTAGTTCTCTTCTAGAGAATTCTTAACTTTCACGAAGGAAGACTTTTTTCTGCTACTATAATGGGATAAAATTTCAACTATGAAGATAGTGGTGATAAATTAGAATAGGAATCTCTTTTTAAAAATCTACAGAGAAGGGCTGGAGAGATGGCTCAGCGATAAAGGCACTTGCTTCCAGTGCCTAAGGCCCTGGGTTCAATTCCCCAGTACCCATATAAGCCAGACCCACAAGGTGGCAGCCATGGTGTGCGCTCTCTCTCTCTCTCTCTCTCTCTCTCTCTCTCTGTCTGTCTCTGCTTGAAAATGAATAAATAAAATATTTTTTAAAAAAAAAATCTACAGAGAAATTTGGTAAACTCAAAGAATTTCTAACACAAATGAAGGCAGAGTGGTGGGAGTAAGTCTAATCATATAAAGTATCAATAACCACATGAAATATGAATAGACTAAACTATGCTACTCAAAGGGCAGATATTATTGTATACTGTATAAAATAACAAGACTCAAACACCTACTTCTACCAAGGACACATCACAGAATTGAAGATACAAATAGGCTCAAAGTAAAAGAAAAGATATTCCATACAATATAAAAGTAACAATATGAAAGCTGGAGTGGCTATATTAAATAGCACATAAAATAGGCTTTAAGATAAGGAATACTAAGGACAAAGAGATATTCATAACATACATATCAGCATATGAGTAAGATATAATATGTACAAGTATATTCAAATTTAACAAAAAAACCTTCAAAACACAAACTACTAAAATATGAAGCAGCTAATAAACCTGAATGATGAAATAGAATGTCAGAGAAAAATTAGCCCAGATGTAAGACATCTGCAACATAATCAGTCCACTTGACCTAATTTAAATTTGTAGAATACTCCAATGATGATTCAACATATACACTGTTTAAGCAAATAGGAACATTCTCCAAAACTTTTTTCATGTTGTGCCGCAAACTGAAATCTAAAAAATTTATAACAGAGTCATTAAAAAGAGTGTTTGGGCTTAGCGGCTAAGGCACTTGCCTCCAGTGCTTAAGGCCCCAAGTTCAATTCCCCAGTACCCACATAAGCCAGACCCACAAGGTGGTGGCCCTCTCCTCTCTCTCTCTCTGCTTAATAAAGAAAAAAAATTTTAAAAATCCTTTTGAAAAAGAGTGCTCCTTGACAATAAAAGAATGAAACTGAAATCCATAATAAAAGGAACTAGGAAAGTCAAGTCAAAGGAGAAATTATAAGAGAAATTTATCATGAACTGAGTAAAAAAAAACAAAATGAGATTCTAAGAAAGCGTTTATGGAAAATTTATAGCTTTAAATGCCTATACAGACTGCATTTCAGATTCTGGAATAGCTCAGTTTATGGATGGTCAATCTGGCTTTGGTTTGTTGTTTGCAGTGTAGGGGATCCAACCCAGGGCTGACACATGCTAGGCAAGGGCTCTACTATTGAGTTACATATCCCAGTCTCCAGTCCATATTAGAAAAGATCGTTATCCTAAGCGTCCAAGACTTAAGAAACTAGAAAAAGAGAAAACTAAATCTAAAGGGGGTAAAAATTAAAGTAAAATCAACAGGAAAAGAAAAACAAACACAGAAAAGCAAAACATCAATGAATTCAAAAGCTGGTCTTTAAAAATAAGTCAACAACCCTACTCCACAAACAATTCTTAAACAGAATAAACAAGGAAAAACCCCTCTTCACAGTGAGAAAAGCCCAGGCAAAGACGGTGTCACCATTGAATATTATAAAATAAAAGCAGATTTTCATATCTGTTTCTGAAAACATAGGACACTCCCAACTCATTCCATGAAACCAGTATTGTCATATCATATCCAGGCAAAAATACAATAAATCTACAAACCAAAAGACCTCATCAACCCAGAAATAAAAATCCTTTGGATGATATTAAACCAAATTTAGCAACATATAAAAATTATTACTGGGCGTGGTGGCGCACACCTTTAATCCCAGCACTCAGGAGGCAGAGGTACAAGGATTGCCGTGAGTTCAAGGCCACCCTGAGACTACATCGTGAATTCCAGGTCAGCCTGGGATAGAGTGAGACCCTACCTCGAAACCCCCCCAAAAAAATTATTATATATTATGACCATATTGGGATTGATCCTGAAAATGTGAGGTTAATAACTACAAGCCAAGTAATCAATTAACTTCAAGCATAGTATTAACAGAATAAATAGACATATGATCATTTTAAAAGATAACAGAAAAAAGTATTTGACAAAAAACACTAAGGACTAGAATCTTCTACAACTGAATCAAAAACATATATAAAAACTCTCTGTGCCGGTTATTTGTCAACTTGACCAATGTGATAACCCATAATAATTTTGGGCGGGTCTCTGAGCTTGCCTGCAGGAAGGATTGACAAAATCCTTTTGGGATTTTGGAGAAGGGAGGAGTTCCGTTCTCCAGAGTGAGTCCTCCCCCCCCAGTGGGTGGGCCTTCCAGAGGGGACTAAATATAAGGAAGATTGAGGGGAAGGAAACCCTCTTCCTTCCTCCCCCGGCTGCTGGTGCTTGTTCATGACTTGCACTCGCATCCTGCTCTCCTACCCTTCCTGGACATCGGAATCCAGTTTCCTCAGCCTCACAACGTGGACTGAAGAGCAGCCATTCCCCAGGGAGCCATCAGGCCTTCTGGGCTGGATTGGGACTGCTGAGACATCCAGCCACATGGTCTGAAAAGCTACTGGTTTTTTCACCTGTGGGCCTACAGACTGCTATTGTTGGACTGTCATAAGCTACCCCAATAAATTCCCTTTTATTATACTCCATTCTATCAACTCTGTTTCCTCTAGAGAACCCTGACTAATACACTCTCCATCTAAATAGCCTTCAAATATTAGTAGAAAAATAGGGCCTGTTTTTACTACTTTTACTCAATGTTTTATTGTAGCAAGTACAGTTAATATAAAAACATAGGTATTGACTTTTGAAATAAAGTTTTAAAAAATTAGAAATGAGGTGTCTATCAACTAGTATACAGAGAAACAAAATATGGTATTAGCAATACAATGAAATATGAAGAGACAAAAATCCAGAAGTTAGAGGTCCTTGAGCAGATAAAGTGCTATTTCACAAGCCCGAGAACCAGAGTTTGATCTCCAGTATGACACTATGTAGACATGGTGGCACAAACTTGTAATCCTGGCACTGGGGAAGGAGAGACAAAATATCTATAAATGACACCAAAGGTTGTTCTGGCTTTCACATGCAAATGCAACAAACACACACTTTGCACATGGGTGCACAAAATAAAATTTCTTAAGACAAACTGTGATACTTCATGTGCCATAGATGAAAAATATGCCAAGTGAAAGAAGCCACATGAAAGACTATAGGCACTGGAGCTGGGAACTGACTACAGTCTAGAGAAAAATACAAATATTGATGGAAGAGTTCTAAGACTGAAAGCATGGAATTGTTATATATAATAGATGAAATTTTACTTGGTTTTTAAAATTGGTTTAGATAGTTCTAAACATTTTCACCGTTTTTCTTTACCTTGCACATGACTAAAATTTCTCAGAACAGGAAAAAAATTTGTTATTTAAGCAAGCTCACATACTGTGTCACCTGTGTAGTTAAGGAGAATCTCACTTAAGATGACAGTTACATGCAATGTAATTACTTTTTTTTCTTAAAGGAAAGGGAAACACATAAAATTTATTAAACTCCTATACTTACTCACTTTGAATAAAAAACACTAGGGTATAAGATATAAGAGGACATCTTTGTTTTACAAGTAAGGGGAGGCAGAGATGAAATGACCTGTGCAAGATCACACCTTCAAAGTCAGTTTGGAAACTTCACAGTCTGACTCCTGTTCTTTCTACAAAATGAATCCATTTCTACAGCATGAATGTGTACAGACTTACAAAAAGCACAGGGAAAACAGCTAAGCAGATAAATGATCATATTTCTATCCTGAAACTAAATAAATCTGTTGTAACCTAAAATTGTTGGTTCCTTTTATATTCTACATGAGAAGGAAACTTGGTCTTTTAAAAAACTGTATCATAATTTTTAAAAAATGTATATGCCTTTAAAGCTAATGTTAATTTTTACATACTTCTTTGAAGTCACCAGAAAAATTTCTTCCCATGTTTGTCCTTAGATAAAATGTCCAGAAAGATTTATAGAAACACTAAGTAGTAGGGAAATTGTGTTACTGCAAGTTACAAAATATTTTTAAAGATGAGATTTTAAAAATACAACTGGAAGTTCTTATTTCTTCTCTAAAATGAGCCAGATCATCTTCCATAGTCACGTCCGTTCCATACCACCTGACAAGGACCACCAATTACGTCTTCTCTAGTACAGATACATCACTTTGGAAACCATTATTGTTAAGCACTACTGCTTTCCAGAACTGAGTATCAACCACCCTCCTTTGTAATTTTCTTTGATTCTTTAACCCTCATTTAAAAGCTTTAATACCGGGGGCTAGGGAGATGGCTCTGCAAAGCCTAACCAACTCTGGTTTGATTCCCCAGTACCCATGCAAAGCCACATACACAAAGTGGTATTTATCTGGTGTTCATTTGTAGCAGCTGGTGGCCCATTCTGTCTGTCTGTCTCTCCTCTATCTCTGCTTACAAATAAATGAAGTATTTTTCAAAGCTTTAATAATTAGACTTCTAGTTCCATGAATTCATTAAGTCTGAATGTTACTATTTTTTATCTTGTATTTATACTCTTTAAATTGAAAATAATCTGTAAAAACTTGAATTAACTATACCAAAAAAGCTGGACATTTTTATTAAAAACAAGAATTTTCTTTTAATAACTGTGAAGAAATTGTAGAATTATATTAAAAAGGTTTTCTGTCAAAAGGTTTATATTATTTGGACAAGAAAAGCCAGCACTTGGGAGGCCAAGGTAAAAGATTGCTGTGAGTTCAAGGCCAGTCTGAGATTATATAGTGAATTCCAGGTCAAACTGGGCTAGA
>PVHP010021109.1:0-24348 GCA_004024765.1 Zapus hudsonius
TGCGCCCATACTTACACACACACACACACACACACACACACACACACACACACACACTATTTATTAACAAATAAGTTATTAATAATAATTTTTTTCAATGAGAGGCGCCAGAAGTAGAGGGCAACAGGCAGTGGAAGGAAGGAAGGAAGGAAGGAAGGAAGGAAGGAAGGAAGGAAGGAAGGAAGGAAGGAAGGAAGGAAGGAAGGAAGGAAGGAAGGAAGGAAGGAAGGGACTCACATGATGCTGGTCCCCACTGCTACTCCATCCAGCTGAGAACCTCACACTGCCACGGGCTCCCTGGGACAACCCCGGGGCCCTCTCTAACCATCTGCTCCCCAGCAGGACCCGCACACCGGTCCAGAGCCAGGCAGGGGCGAGGGGCGACCCTCACCACCATGAGCACTCTGGAAGCCCCGCGCCCTGCAGAGGTCGAGTGGAGACAGCGGCACCTGCAAGGTCACCAGCCTGGGGCGCGCGGGGACCAGGGACGTTCCCGAGCCGGGCCCCGCGCCCTCCGCGCCCCGGAGCTCACCAGACTTCGGGGGGTAGCGATAGGCTGAGTTCGCCTGGATGTCGATGTCCTCCACCCCCGCGATGCGGCGGCTCAGGATGGAGCCCATGGTTCGCAGTGCGGCCTGGCCGGGACGGGGTGACGGCGGAGGCGTCCTCACTCGGACATGGCCAGGCCCAGGCCCAGCGACGCGCGTCCACAGCGCCTGCGGCGCCCCGCCACGGCCCCCACCCGCGGCCGGCCCAGGGCTGGACGCCGCAGACCCCGCCCACGCCGTGCCGTGCCGCGCTGCTCCCTGGGAAATGGAGTCTACTCAGGCCACGTGCGCCGGGCCTCGGCGCAGGCAACGCGCCTGTGCACTACATTTCCCGGCATGCATGTCGGACCAGCCGCGGCCGTGAGACAAACCAAGAGGCCCTGGTCGGAGGAGGGAGCAGTCTTGGGTCGCGCTCAGATGGGCCTGCGCTCCTCGAATTCCTGAGTCCCTTCATCTTCTGTTCACTTGTAAACCCTCGGGGCCGGGAGGGCCCAGGTCCTCTCACTTGCAGGCGGCCGGAAACAACTCCCTGAGCCACATTTCCCAGCCGGCAGAGGGCGCACCTTTACCTGCAGCAAGCCAGGTTGGTTCCTGAGAACGTTAGCACCTGCTTGGGTCTTGACCGGAACCCAGAGCATCTCTGGACCTCACGTCTAGAATGTTTACTTTGAAGACATATTTTCTGGCTCCCACGCAACACAGTAGACTCTCGCCATTTTACACATAGGGAAACAGACACAAAGCGGAGAGGATCTCAATGACCCGAAAGCAAGCTTGGAAGACTCAAGGTCGGGATTGAAACGTTACCGTTTGCAGGTTATTTACTGGCTTTGGGCTCGCATACACCTCTGTAGGGAGGCCAAGCCAGGGTCTGTTTTGACTTGGTCTGCAGCTGAGTAACTGGGCTTCCCAGAAGTATTTCCCAAGTGAATCCTGCTATGCCGAGAGCGCAGTGGGAAGGCCAAGGGCAGGTAAAAGGTTTTTATGTGGGAAATTCGCCAGTCCACATTAAAATACACGGGTCAGAATTCAGTATCTAATGGGCTCGTTAGGGGATCTTTGAAAGACAAAATGAGATGAGGGACTTGCATGAAGAGTCCAGATCTTGGGTATAATCTGAGCAAACTTTCTGTCCTATAAGATCACTTCTTCCTTCAACCCCCTTCCAGACAGACTAGCATAAGCTAGTCTTGAGTTCAATTTCCTCCTGCCACCCCTCTTAAGTACCTGGCTCCTTTACCAAACACCTTTTATGTACCTGTTTTGCTGAGAACTTTGTGCATATTCTTTTTCATTCTCTAATGGGAATTCTATTTTCATTCCCAGTTACATCAAAGGAAAGTGAGGCTCAGTCATGGGAAGTTCCCCTGTTCAGGTTGCACAGTAAAAGGCCAAGCTAGTTTGTTCTTCGTACCTTGGCAACTCCCCAATCCCCAGCCCGAGTTGGGAATGTGCCTGTGTGCTCAATTATCAAGTATCTTGAGCTCCTGGATGGAAGAGTTAAAGAAATCTGTACCCATTGTGGCCCCCCCTTTTTAAAAAAAAAAGTTCTTTATAAAAATATTTTTTGGGGTGAGGGTGATGGTGCACTCCTTTACTCAGGAGGAAGAGGTAGGAGGATCACTGAGTTCAAGGCCACCCTGAGACTACATAGTGAATTCCAGGTCAGCCTGGACTAGAGTGAGACCCTACCTCAAAAAACCAAAAAAAAAAAAAACCAAGAAAATTTTTATTTTATTTATTTATTTATTTTTGGTTTTTCGAGGTAGGGTTTTGCTCTAATCCAGACTGACCTGGAATTCACTATGTAGTCTCAGGCTGGCCTCGAACTCACGGCGATCCTCATACCTCTACCTCCTGAGTGCTGGGATTAAAGGCGTGCGCAACCACGCCAGGCTAAAATTTTTATTTTATTTTATTTTATTTTATTTTTTTTTTTGGTTTTTCGAGGTAGGGTCTCACTCTAGCCCAGGCTGACCTGGAATTCACTATGTAGTCTCAGGGTGGCCTTGAACTCACTGCGATCCTCCTACCTCTGCCTCCCGAGTGCTGGGATTAAAGGCGTGCGCCACCACGCCCGGCTAAAATTTTTATTTTTTAAATATTTATTTGCGAGCAGAGGGGGGGGGGAGAGAATGGGCTCCAAGCCATCTTGCCAGCCCTGTTTTTATTTGCATGTGTATGTGTGCACCAGTCTCTTGCCACTACAAATGAATGCCAGATGCTTTCACCATTCTTTTCATTTGGCTTTAGGGTGCTGGGGAGTTGAACCCAGGCTGGCAGGTTTTGTAGGCAAGTGCCTTTAACTGCTGAGCCATTTCCTTAGCCCCCTTAAAAGATTTATTTAATTTCTCATCACACACACACACACACACACACACACACACACACACACACTATATTCAACTTCTGCCCTCCCTGACTTTGGGGAAGAGTCCTGAGGGCCCTGTTATTCGCACTGAAAAGGCAACAAGAACAGTATATGTTCCCCGGGCTGGAGAGATGGCTCAGTGGTTAAAGGCACTTGCTAGCAAAGCCTTGACAGCCTGGGTTTGATTTCCCAGTACCCAAGTAAAGCCAGATGCACAAAGTGGCACATACATCTGGAGTTCATTTGTGGTGGCAAGAGGACCTGGCACACCCATTTCCCCCTTTCTCATTCTCTCTCTCTTTCCCTCTCCTTGCAAACAAGTAATTTTTTTTATAAAAACAGAGCTCCCTATGATTCCTGGGCCAGGACAGGTATTTCATTAATGAGATTATTCTTTAAGAGTTTAAACCTGATATACCTTAAAGCCCTTCCAGCAATATTTTTCTGAGCTTATCTATACTATACTGGGAGACAGGCTCTTCCTGGTTTGGTTCAGGTTCCAATGATTAACATTTTAAATGATTCATTGATTTAACCAACAAATATTTATCATGAAGTTACTATGTGGCAGGTAACGAGTCAGGCAACAGGGATAAAGTTTCAGAATGTGCTACACATGGAATCTGCAGGCTAATGAGGCAGCAATTCCCTGGCTCTGTTCACCAGCCATGTGAACTTGGGCAAAGTTCTTAGCCTCCTTCGACCCTCAGGTAAGAGTAGGGTGATGTTGAAAATACCCCATCACCTCCCTCACCCAGCCTGCTAAGAAGTCCAAAGTCCACCCTCCAGCCGGGCTCATCTTGGCTGAAAACAAGGTTGTTTTTTTCCTTCCCTGCCACCCCTGGGAAAACAAGCGGGTGGAGGGTGTTGTAGTCAGCTTTCTAGGTGCTGCAACAAAGAACCCGACAAAAAGCAGCTGATGGGAGGAAATGGGTTTATTTTGGCTTAGAGACTTGAGGGGAAGCTCCATGATGGCAGGTAAAGTGATGGCATAAGCAGAGGGTGGACAGGAAGGTGTGCCAACCACTGGCAAGGGGAAGCTGGCTATAACCCCCATCAGCCCACCCCCAACAACACACCTCCAACAAGGTTCCAATTCCGAAACTGCCATGAGCTGGGGATTGAGCATCCAGAACACAGTAAGTTTATGAGGGACACCTGCAGGAAACCACTACCGAGGGAACGGGAGGGAGCACAGGTGATTGCAGTAGCCCTGTCAGGAGCAGTTCAAGAGGACCCCGTCCATCATGGCAGCGCCAAGGCTGCTCAATCCTGTCAGGAAGCAGAAAGAGATGAAAGCTGGGACTCTTGTCCTTGGATTGGTAGCACCCATAGTTAGGGTGGGTCTTCCCACCTCAATTAACCTAACGTAGAAACTCCCTCCCAGACTTGCCTGCAGATTCATTTTCTAGGCGAGTCTATATGCAATCCTGTCGACTACCGGTCACAGTGACCTTCCCCATCAGCTCCTGTTCTCTGTGCAAGGCAGGCGTGGGGGCACACGGCTTTAATCCCAATCCCAGCACTCACTCGGGAGGTGTAGGTGGGAGGATCGCGGTGACTTCCAGGCCAGCCTGAAACTAGAGCGAGACCCTACCTATAAAGACAAAAACCAAAATTGCCATGGGAGACTGGTGCCTGGATAAAGTAGGTGTGTGTATGTGTTTAGGTACTTTCTTCCTCCCCAGTGGACCTTACCAGAGACGGACATTGCTGGGCCACAGGATGCCAGAGGGTAAGGCTAGCCTCCACCCTCGGCTTCCGCATCTTTATAAGGCTCCTGATGGGCTGCAGTCAGGGGTGAGAGTGGGAATTGGTACCCTGAGAACCAGGCCCATCACCACCCTACAGCCCCCACAGCAGCGGTGGGAAAGCTCCACCCGAGTGGAAACTGAGTCAGCATTACAGTCACAAGGGACACTCGGGTCTGCCTAGCTCGGGGCCGTCCCCGTGGCAACCATGACACTGGGAGCCCAGGGCTTGGCCCACGGGAACTCGTGCGTAAGATGCTTAGAGGAGATGAGAGCCGATTCTCGGCAGGAGTAAGAAAGACAACGATGGTCCCCAAGAGAGCATCAGAAGGCAGGAACAGGTTGAAACCGCACTTCCCGCGGACAGATGGCTCCTGCCTAACTCGGACCCCCGCGTCCCCACCGCCCAGTCGGAGCGGCTCCGGGGGGAGCGTGGGGACCCCGTATTTCTGCTCCTAGGAGTCGCTGAGCTGAGTCTCTCCGGCCCCACGGAAGCGCCCCGCCGGAGCGGCTCCCACGCGCCACGCCAACCGGAAGCCGCATGTGCGGGGCTGTAAACACGGCTCGCAACAGCGGTCCCGCCCCCGCATCACGTGATCGCCCCGCCCGCCCCCGCCGTCGCCTCATTGGACGGCCAGCTTTGTTTACCTTATATGGCCAGGTCCTAACACCATGCGGCCGCCCATTGGCCGAGCCCCGGCCTCACTCAGCTGACGTCACTGGAGACAGAAACATGCAAATAAACCGGAGCATGCTGGGAATGGGAGTCTGGAGCCGCTCCGGAACTTGCTCTGCGCGGTCCTGGCGCCCGCAGGCAGCCAGAGACTTTTTGTGTATGTAATTTTTTTAAAATTCCCTTTTGAATGAGAAGGTAGGTATTGTAGGGGAGGAAACCCAAGAGATCTAGTCAGCCTGTCCGGGAGCTGCCCTTTTTTTAGGCGCTCCTTCTGTGCGGCAGGTGGAGAGCCAGGCTGAGTGCTTTTCTTGGAGGCGGTGACTTGGAGCCTCGCCGGGAAAAGCAGACGGGTTCACCGAGTGGCATTTGCTGGCTTCTCCTGTGTGGCCTTACAGCCTAGTGCAGCGGAATTTGGCTAACGTTCTTGGGGCCCAACTCCAAAGGTCGGGACACCGGAATGCCTATACAGCGGGGCCCAGGGCCCGTATCCCCACCGGGGCAGAGACGCTAGCTGACAGTCCTTCCACCCTGCCCGGCGGCGGGGGCGTCTCGGACTACAACTCCCAGCATGCCCCGCAGCCCCCCGGGCAGCGAGGCGCGGTGAGTCAGAGCGCACAGTAAATATTTGTATTAGCCGGGGCCGGCTCGCTAATGGTGGACGCGTGAGGCGGAGGCCGGAGCCATGTCCGTGAACATGGACGAGCTCAAGCACCAGGTCATGATCAACCAGTTCGTGCTGACGGCGGGCTGCGCGGCCGACCAGGCGAAGCAGCTCCTGCAGGCGGCCCACTGGCAGTTCGAGGTGCGCGGGGTCCGGGCACGTGCGGGGCGCGGGCCCCACCCGACGGAAACGGGTGCGGGGGCGGGTGGTCGGGGCCGGGCACCCCGCTCGCTTTGTCCCGATCACGGCCCCGGGCTCGGGGAGGGGGGTGGAGGGGCGCGGGGAGCAGGGCCGAGGGCGGAGCCGCGGGGAGCAGCGGTCCTGGCGGGGGCGGGGGCGCACGTACGTGTGCATGGGTAGTTACGCACGCGCGCCGTCCGCGGGGCGCCTGCGAGGCTGTGGGCGTAGGGGCGCGTGTCTGCTGTAGGACACGCGTGTGTCATGCTTGGTGTGCCCCGCGCTTTGCAGACGGTGGCAACGCTGCGTGTCGTGCGGCGTGTGATTGTGTGTATGTACACGCACTCTCCGCAGGGAGTGTTTGCACGCGCACACACGCAGAATGTATACACTGCGTCCCGCACGCACGGGTGAGGATGCTCATTTTTGTGCCCCATTCCAGAGGTGTGCCTGGGGGGTCCCTGTGAGGGCCTGGCAGAGGGACCTGTTACCCCCACGTGACTGCCCCCAAGCCTTCCTTGACCTATCAGGGTAGTCTGCTGGGTGGTTTACGACCTCTAACTCAGTCCCCAGGTTCCCTGGTGGTGACATCTAGTGATGAGGGACTACCTGGAGCGGTTCCCTCCCACGTGTGTCTTGAGCCAGCCAGGACCCAAGAACTTGGTTCCCAATGGGAGTCATTCCAGGGAATGTTCGGGCCCGAGGAAAACCAGGAGCTCCGCTTTCTGGGGTAGAATAGGATCTGAATGCCCACCTACAAAGGACGTGGCCCTTCACCCCAGGGAACCCTATCTTGGCTCCTTGCACACCTCCTTCCTACCAGAGCCTTCCAGGCCACGGCCCCTGTGCTGCCTTCACCTAGGGGAGGGGAGGGTTCTTTCTCCACACCTAAAGGGGGGGGGCACAGGGTGTGAGTCAGCCTTGAAGGCCTGAATGGCTGGCCCTGTGTCCCCTCCCTGCTGCAGCACCACCCAAGGGAAGGGCCCTGTTCCCACCTCTACCGCAGCCCTAGTCTGCCATGCTCCTCTCTGGGGCTGGATGTGGAGAAACTTGCAAAACCACATTCATTGCAGTTAGCTGGAGCTGAGGCTTCCTGCAGGACTGACTCCCTCCCTGCCCGGAGCTGGGCAGGCAGGAATCCCGTAGGAAAATGGGCCCTGTGTGGAGGACTCAGAGTGGGGCACTTAAGCTGGTCCTTCAGTCAGCGTTAAAGATGGGGCAGGAGTTCCTTCAGCCTGATGGGCTCTGTTGACCCCCAGGGACCTGGGAATAGGATTCCTGTGCCCTTGACTCCTAGTCTTGAATTCGCCACATGTAAAGTGGTGGATACTGAGAAAGATGAGAGTGGACTGTGAACCCCACACCTCAGGCTTCTGAAAGTGAGGGTTTCCTCGTGGTTGGCCCATCCCCCTCCTGGCTCACCTCAGGCCTGGCTGGCAGTGTTTCTGGGTCACATTCTCAGATTCAGGTGCTAATGGGGGCAGAGCCTGCAAGGAGAGGGAGCCTCTGAGATGTTTCTCAATGAAGAACTCAGTGGCCTTTGCTAGAAACGCCTTTATCTGCTGAGCCTTCTCCTCAGCCCCACAGTGGCTGTTGGAGGACAGGTCTTGTGTTCTACCTGGGGTCCTAGGTAGGGTTTACAAAGTCAGCCTGGGCTGGGAGCCTTAGTCTTGTCACCTGCCTGGTGCCAGAACTCACACCCCACTGTTTGAGACTTGGGGTAGGGCGTCTTCCAGCAGGAAATACCAGAATAATGCATTTGAATGTACTTTTAAAAAAAAAAAAAAAAGAGGGCAGCCCTGGGAAGCAAACTGGGTTTCTAGATGTTTTGAGTGGGGGAGGGGTCAGGAACCCAGCTGGCATTTGGCAACTAGGCTGGTGGATAGCCCTGAGGGGTGACAATGGCCACAGGGCTCTGAGGGACCCCTCACCAGGCACTTTCACAAGAATAGTCAGGGACACAAGAACCATGCAATCAATGCCAGTGCCATCCTGGGGGCTCCCCGGGGATGATCTATGCGAGGCCCTGGTCTGACCCCCTTTCCTAGTCTTTGGCCAGTCCTAAGGGCTCTGCTGGAATCCCCACTTCCACCTCATGCTAGCCTAGTGATCCTAAGAAAGTCACTTATCCTCAGTTTTCTTATCTATGAAATGGGTGATGCCTGTCCCAGCCTTGGGAGTTGATGTTTTCCTGTTTTAATGGGTCCCTGCTCTAAGAGGCATTGCTAGGGCTGGGCACCTCATTGTGCATCACCTTAGTGATGTTTGTTTAGAGGGGCAGCTAGGCTAAGAAGAAGGTCTCCACCCTCCAGGCTAGGACTCATTCCTCAAGAGTCCCCTGGCTCAGGTGAGGAAATGGAGGCTCAGAAAAGAGGGGGGACTTGCCACCCATTGAGGTGGTGACAGAGCCAGTCCTGTCAGGCCAGAAGCCTTTTGTCCTGAGGTGGTGAAGGTACTTCCTTGTCCCCCAGTAATAATTGTGCCAGGAGGTGGAGTGGGGAATCTGCAAGCCAGAGGCACGAGGCTGGTGGCAGGCTTTGCATGAGGGTCTTAACTATCCATCATCTGACCTGCCATGAGTTCTGTGGTACCTCCGAGTGGTGACAGGCACACTGGGCAGGGTCCTGGAGGGTAAGCACAGCCTTTCTCCCTGCAGACAGCCCTCAGCGCCTTTTTCCAGGAGACCAACATCCCCTACAGCCACCACCACCACCAGATGGTAAGTGTTCCCTGAAGATCCAGAGGTGGCTCTGCTGCAGTCTGGGTGGGGAGGAGACGGAGCTAATTGGCTGTACCCAGGCCACACTTGGAGGGGAGGGCAGTACCTGTGGGACTTCCTTGAGACAGGCCTGTAGGAGTGTGGAGGTCCACAGGACCTGGAGAACCCTTGGAACTGAAGCTTCTGGACAGAGGGCTGGTGCTCCTCACATTCAGTCTGCCAGGGATACTGTGCCAATCACGGGCTGAGAAGCCTTGTGCTCCTGAGCCAGCAGGCACTGTACCAGACAGTGTATCATCCACAAGGCTGGGCCAGCTCGTCTCCATGTCACTCCCTGTCAACCTTTTCCTAGGTGGCCAGCCAGCTGGGGCCAGGTACAGCTCAGGTGGCTCCCAATAACCTGAGCAGGTCCTTTCAGAGCCCATGGCCCCTTCCAGAAAGGAGTTCTTAGCCCTCTCTTCTTTCTTCCCTCACAGATGTGCACTCCTGCCAACACCCCTGCTACACCCCCCAACTTCCCTGATGCCCTCACCATGTTCTCGCGTCTCAAGGCCTCTGAAAGCTTCCATGGCGGTGGCAGCGGCAGCCCAATGGCTACGACGGCCACATCACCCCCTCCGCACTTCCCCCATGGTGCCACTGGCAGCTTCCCAGCACCCAGCTGGCCAACTGCAGCCTCACCCCCAGGGGGCCCACAGCACCACCAGCCACCCCTGTGGACTCCAGCACCCCCCTCTCCAGCTTCAGACTGGCCTCCTCTGGCCCCCCAACAGGCTGCTTCAGAACCAAGAGCCCACCCTGCCATGGAAGCAGAGAGATAAGGGAGGCCCCTCCCCCCTCCCGGATGCCAAGACCCTGTGGGGTGGGGGGGAGGACGTCTCCATGGGCCCTTTTCACCCCTCCTCTGTCTGCACCCTGTGCCCGGAGCCCTGGAGGGGAGGACTGGACTCTGGCCAGGCAGGGATCCGTCTTGTGCTAGCATGCACAGCTGCACACACGGGGTGCCAGCTCGCATGGATGTGGCCCAGTGGCTTGGGTGCCTGGTGGCTGCACCTCGGACACCAAACAGCCCTCTCTTATGAAGACTCACCTACCCAGCCCCACCCCACTGAGGGGTGCCTCGGAGAATCGCCTAGCAGAGACGGGGCTGGCTCTTGACTTGGAGTTCCCTGGGGCCAGTAGGCCTTAGACCCCCCCACCCTCGGGAATGCAGAGCCTTCTCCGCATGTGTGCGTGTAGCTGTGTCTGTATTTATATGTATGCCGCTCTTCAGAAAGCAGCTTAGTGTATGCGGCAGCCAGACTTTGCATGTTACAGTGAGCCCCAAGCCCTTGCCCGCCACCCTCTACCCCCAGGGTCCTGCCTCGCCCCACCTTCTTGTCAACCAGCATTGCTGTTCCCTGTAGAGAAAAGGATTATGGGAAACTCCAGGACTCTTGTACCCATCCCTCAGCGCCTGCCTGCTGGGGCTGCCTGCATGTCTCTCCCCTCAGCACCCAAGGATACCCCATCCCCAATTCCTGTCCCCCTTTTAATGAAAGAAGAAAGTTCTGAACCACCACCAGGCTCCGTGGTCCTGCCTCACGTCCTAGGCTTTGCGGCTAGCTGGTTCTGCAGAAGCTAAGCACAGGCCACCCCAGTCATTCCCGGCTCCACAGTCTTCCTGCCTCTTGCCATCTTCAACCACATGCTCTTGAATCTTTCTTTCCACTTGGTGTTTCCCCCATACAGTCTATTTTCTGGCCTATGTTCTCAGAGTCCCTCCTGCCTACCCACCCTTCCCTGCTGAAATAGACCCGTCTCAACCCTGTTTTGAGTGAGCAGGACCGACAAATGCCTGTCTGCCTTGGCTTCCCATGGACCCTTGGGCAGTCAGCCCAGCTACCAGAAACATGCCTAAGTGGGGCTCCTGACAGCCTGCTGGAAGGAAAAGGAGGCAGGAGAGGAGGGAGGACATGTCTGGCCCCTGAATCTTCATTCTAGCTTTTCTACTCTGGGATGAAAAGTCCAGAAACACTTGTAGTGGTAGAAAAAGGCTTTGCAGAGAGAGGTGTTTGTCACCTGCCATGTTGGTGAATGCCTGGGCTTCTCTGTGGACAAATGGTGAGATGGTCTTGTGGGCTAAGCATGGGGTAGCACTGATCTACATTTTGCATGGTACGAGGCTGTTTCTTTTTGTTTGGTTGTTTTTTGTTTGGGGGGGGGGGGTTAGGTAAGGTCTCAGTCTAGCCCAGACTGACCTGGAATTCACTATGTAGTCTCAGGCCTTGAACTCCTGGTGATCCTCCTATCTCTGAGTGCTGGATTAAAGGCATGTGCCACCATGCCACACACACACACCCATGTTTTTTTTAAATGTCCAGTAGCCTGCTGGTGGACTCTACTTAAATAGGGTCCCTTGGGGACAAGGCAGGTGACAGCATCACCCAGAGATTGTTAGACATACAAGACCTCAGGCCCCAAGTCAGAATCTACTGTGAGCTCTTGTCCTAAATGGACACTGATGTCCTAAATGGACACTACTTGACGTCCGAGGGCTGAGGCTGACTCACTGAGCCCAGCCATTCCGGGAGGCTGCTGGCGATAACAAGTGGTCACATCGAGACAGAAGGGACTCGGAAGGCTTTCCTGCAGCTCTGGGTTTCCAGCCTTAGCACCTTGAGATATGGAGTCAGATAGTGTCCCTGCAGTGGGGGCAGTCTGGCTTCCTGGAGCCTGCCCATTTGGTCAAGTAGCACCTGCACATGACACAGCCTTCTGCAGACACTGCTGGTGTCCACTGGGGACAGTTGTCCCTAATCCTAGAGTTTACATGCCTGGCTTCCTGGCCCCAGCAGACCTCAGATTCCTGATTGCATCAGCCACCAGGGGAAATCTCTAGGTGGACAGCAATGCTCCATCTGCCTACACTGAAAACCAGTCCTTTCCACTTGGAAAAGGTGAGCTTTCTGGTGTGCCAATTACACCTCACAGCTGTAACTAAAAATAAACCTGTCCCCACCAGGTGGTTCTGATGCAGCAACACAACTGATTCTAAACTGTAGTGGCCAGCTTTGGGGTGGTTTTCATTTTGAGGCAGGGTCTCACTGTGTAGCTCGGCCTCCCAAGCACTGGGGACTACAAGTGTGCACCAGCATGCCTAGCTGGGTGCTGGTCAGACACCCCAGTTTCCAGCCTCTCTGGAGGCAGCTGACCTGGAGGAAAGTCCCAAATTGGAGCCCTCTAGCAAAACTAGAAGACCTGCAGTGGTCCACATGTTCAGAGCAAGCTGAGAGTGGATGTTCCAGAACAGACTCCATTGCAGGCCTCCTTGGCTGTGCTTTGTGGCTGGCACATGGGGGGGCCTGAACAAAACAGCTGGGGATGTAGTTCAGCGGGTAGAGACTTGCCTCACATGCAGAAAGCCCAGAGTTGAATCCCTAGCACCATGCATAGACCAGGTGTGGTGGTACATAATCCCAGATTTGGGGAGGTAGAGACCTAAGGGTCAAAAGCTTAAGGTGGGCATGCCGAGTGTGAGGTGGTATCTGGCATGTATGGGGCCTTGTCTCCATTTTCATTTGTGAGGTTACTCAAAGGAATGTGCTTTCAGCTCTGATTCCTAAAGACACACCAGCACAGGGCATGACATGACAGTGGCCATACCCTTCTCAGCTACCATGGAGAAAGGCAAATTCTCTCAAGGGCATGCATACCCCCAGGCCTGCTACATGCTGTGTGGCTTGCACAAAGTGTTGCCTGTTTTGTTAATCATGTCAATATTTTAAAATTTGGCGGTTTTACCCGGGAATGGTGGTCCATGCCTTTAGTCCCAGCACTTGGGAGGCAGAGGTAAGGGGATCGTCGTGAGTTCGAGTACACCCTGAGAATACATAGTACATTCCAGGTCAGCCTGGGCTAAAGTGAACCCAACTTTGAGGGGTGGGGAGGTTTTATGTGGAAAAACTGTGCTTCCCCCCCCCCCCCCGTAGGGTCTCTAGTCCAGGCTGACCTGGAATTCACTCTGTAGTCTCAGGGTGGCCTTGAACTCACGGCAATCCTCCTACCTCTGCCTCCCGAGTGCTGGGATTAAAGGCGCGTGCGCCACCACGCCCAGCTAAAGCTGTGCTTTTGACTTATCTTGGAAGGTTGGAATATGTGGCCCAAATCCTCTAGGCCACAAGTGATTGAACTGGCCATCACACTTGGCCCACCTCTGCTGGGTTGGCCCCCTCCAGTGCACTAGTCACACAGATGGCCATTTGCAGCACAGAGAGCTGAGGGGCTTTGTCTCAATGAACACAGCCCTGAACTGCCTCTGGCCGGCTGGCAGGGCTCCTTCAGACAGCTGTAAAGAGAGCAGGGCTTGTTCTCCTTTGAGACTCTTGAATATGGGACCACACCCAGAGCCACTGGGTGTCTTCAGGGTCTGTCCTGGAGCACATACTGTGGCATGTTCAGAAAACCCTGCTGTCCCCAAGACTGGCTACTGCGGCCCTAGAGGTGTCTGAGGGCACTTCACACCCTGGTGGAGGACACAGGAGTCCTTTGAATGGGGTCTGCCTCCAAATATGCATAGGCCTCCTGGGTTGACCAAGTAAGATGAAAGTCTTCATGTAACACCATTTCCAGCTCCTGAGTTTGAAAAGGTCTGTGTGTAGCCACCCCTTCTATCTGAGCACAATATGTGTTTTAAATGAGATCTTGTGGGAGTGGGGTGCTGAGTCCTGGTCTGGGCAGGGATGGAGCTGGGGGCCTGGGACAAAGTCCTACTTTGTTCACCTGGGAATAACAGCTGTAGACATTGTGGGACCATTTTCTATAGATCCTGATGAAACAAGGGGGGAAGGTGGGTGGGATGAGATGTGGGAAACCTCTGGTGGTGGGTTTGGAGAGTATAGAGTCCCCAAATCCATGGAGAAAAGAGCACAGTCAGCCAGCATGGCATACTGGCATGTGGTGAGTCCAGTGTCTCTGGAAGGTTCTTCCAGTGCCTGAGCTTCCACCTTCTAGCCATTGGCCTTGGGTACTGGCAGATGGTCTGGCTTGGAACACATATTTGCTGTTGTCAGGAGTTTCTACTGTAGGTTAATGAGTTTGTGGTCTTTGACAGGGAGAAATGTCCCACGACCTTTCCCTTGCAGCAGTGTGGGGGCTGGGCTTGGTCATGGCAAGGAGGTCACTTCAGCATCCACTCTATGTCAGCAGCACCTCCAGATGGACCCTTCGCTCTGCAAAAGACTTCCTCCTTTTGCTGCCCACCTTTGCATCAGACCAGTTAACCTCAGTAAGCTTGCTAACATTCACTCTTAGAAGTCCTGCCCTTTGAACCCCTCTCAGCAAAACAAGCCCCCTGGTCACCCTACCCATCTCCCATCCCACCTGTCCTCAAAGCTACTCCTAGACCAAGACTGGAGGAAGAAGCTGGGCCAGGGCCTTCTGAGATGGGAGGTGGGAGATGGGGCTCCACTGCTCCTCTGTTGTGATGGGAGTCAGCCAGGTCCCTGAAGCAGCTGCCCACTCCCAGCCTCCAAGGCCTGCAGGCCCCCCTGAGGACAGGCCTGTCTTCTGGGATTACTCCTGGCTTGAAGTTCCCACAATCCAAGCACTCAGGAGGCCTGTTCCAAAGCAGGAGGGGGGCACATTATTTTAATATAGATCAGCTCAGGTTTGGAAACCTGCAAAGTGGTCCCAGAAGACGTCTTGAAGGGGCCAAGTGGAGACAGGCATGCAGTTGTGAGGAGGATTACTGCACCAAGCCAGAGATGCACAAGCACAGCCTGGCTTTGGCTTCCCCAGTGAAAACCTTGCTGCACTGGAGGTGGGGTGGACATCTGGGCTTGGTGCTACAGCCTTCTGAGTGGGACCACCGAGCTGGGTCCTTGCTGTGTGACCCTGACCTGTGGAGACCCTTAAGTCTACCATACAGCTGGGGCAGCTTGGAGCATGTGGCTGCCATGGGAAAGGGTGAAAGAGGAAGACTAGTTGGGAATCTCTGCGGGTACTCAGAGCGGGCTCTAGGCAGGGGTGATGGGAGGGTTGAGCCTGGAGGGGTGTGAAGAAGGCGAGGAAATCTCTGCAGAGGCCTCTTATCTACAGTCCAAAGGAAAAAGGTGCCAAAAATACCCAACCTGGAGAGAGAGTTGCCTGGGTAGGAAGAGCACACAGTTCTAGAAAGGAAAGGTGAGGCACTGACACTGACGAGGGGCCATATGGAACACAGTGTTGCCAGAGCCTGGAGCTCCCTTCCTCTCAAGAACCCCCTTCAGGGCTGGAGAGAGCTCTGCAGTTAAAGGTGCTTGCAGTGCCTCCCAGCCCAGGTTCCATTCCCCAATACCCAGTAAAGCCAGATGCACAAAGTGGTGCATGTGTCTGAAATTCACTTGCAGTGGCAAGAGGCCCAAGTGCACCCATTCTCTCCTCCCTCTCTCCTTGCAAATAAATATTTTTTGGGGGGGAAAGAAACCTTCCAAGCCAGGCATGGTGGTACGAGCATTTAATGCCAGCCCTTGGGAGGCAAAGGTAGAAGGATTGCCGTAAGTTTGAGGCCAGCCTGGAACTACAGAATGAGTTCTAGGTCAGCTTGGGCTAGAGTGAGACCCTACTTCAAAATATAAAATATATAAAATAGGGCTGGAGAGATGGCTCAGTGGTTAAGGCACTTTACTGCAAAGCCTAACAGCCTGGGTTTAATTCCCCAGTACCACGTAAACCAGATGCACGAAGAGGTGCATGCACCCTGCGTGCGTTTGCAGTACCTGGAGGCCTGGCATGCCCATTCTCTGTATCTCTTCTAGCTCTGCTTGTAAATAAATAAAAATATGTTTTTGAACTAGAGTGAGACCTTACCTCGAAAAACCAATATATATATATATATATATGTTTAAAAATCCTCCAGCTCACTCCTGGGTAGCCCTCTATGCCCCACCCCACACTCAGCCCAGGGATCCAGTGACACCCCCCCTCCGCCCCAAACCTGTGGACAAGGGTGCAGGGAAGTTGTCTTCATGTTTATGAAATGGGACACAACTGTCAGCAATGGAAAAGGGAGAGGGGACAAAACAGGACAGAGTGAGGGAGTGAGACAAAGGCGAAGGAATAAAGGCAGGTTTTGAACCCGGGGAGGTGGCTGTAATTAAGCCCTCTGGACACTACATTGCCACAGGGAGATTTTGTAACTTCAGGGTTGGCTCTTTCCCCACAAAGAGCATGGGCTGTGAATAGGAAGGAACAGCTAGGCTCAGAAGGAGACCCTGGGGTTTCCTCATGTATCTCAAAAATTAAAGCAACTCATAACAGTAATCTCTGGTGGAAACAATCTTCAGGAAGTGAAAAGAATGCACATGAAGTCTGGTTCCCCTGGGGAAACCAGTGGCCCCCAAGTAAAATGCTGGGAGGCAGAGCTAGGCGGGGACTGATCCTGATGACACCATCTTAGCAAAATGTGAAGGAAAGCCATGATTTTGTTTCTTTCAGAGACATGGTTTTGTGTTTCCCAGGCTAGCCCCGAATTGATGGAAAAAAGAGGAACCTTGAACTTCTGGATCCTCCTGCCTGCACCTACCTCATGCGGGGATTCTAGGCAAATTCCACCACACTAGACTCAAAAAAAAAAAAAAAAAAAAAAGATTGTTAGCTGGGCGTGGTGGCGCGCCTTTGGGAGACAGAAGTAGGAGGATCACCATGAGTTCAAGGCCACCCTGAGACTACAGAGTGAATTCCAGGTCAGCCTGGGCCAGAGTGAGACCCTACCTCAGGGGGAAAAAAAAAAAAAGATTGTTTTGAAATCACTTTGTGCTGTTTGGGAAATGGCTCAAGGAATTCAATTGGCTCTGAAAAACTTCATTCAAGAGCTGTGATCTCCATGAAAATGTTGACAAAGGATTGTGCTATCTGTATTTATACACAGAGTTAAACACTGGTTTGACATGAGTCATCTATGCAGACTCCTATCCCTATATCCAGACCCTGCACCCTTTCTTGGGGCTGGCCCAGACCCCAGGTCTTGCCTGCGGAGTGCAGGTGCACCCATGATAGTGAGGACACAGGGTGGGGTCTCACGGTTTGGTGGGCTCCTCTGCAGCCTGTGTGCTGGCTCGTGATTCCGTATGCAGAGATCTCCAGTGCCTGGTGGGCCCAGGGGCTTCCTGGGGGTCCCTCGGGAGTGGAATCAGTGGTGGCAGCAGGGGCAGTGGTGGCAGGGGTGTCGATTGAGCCAGCCCAATGGTAGAATATTGAGAGATGGTAGAGCTGATGCTGGTTCGTGGCCCCAGGGCTGGTGATGGCAGGAAAAACTGCTGTATTCCAACAACTTTCCCAGGAGCCTCTGGCTGGATGGGGTTTTCTACCCCCACCTCCAATCGAGAAGCTCAAGACCAGGTGCTTTGTGGGCCTCTTCTGGTATTGGGCATTGCATAAACTTCCTTGGGTCAGATGCACAGCTCAAGGAATGAGTGCCAAAGTGGAACAGAGAACCCAGGGGACCTAGGGCTTGGAGCCTGGGCTCCCTTCTCTTGGACACACCATCCAATGAATTAGAACTAAGATCCGGGAAGACAGGAGAAAGTGCTCTGTAAACTATCAAGTGCCCCTAGAAGTCCAGGACATACATAATGGAATCAGGGAAGTTCACAGTCTTGGTTCCTTCCAGCCTGGCTACTGGGGACAAGAGGACCAAGACACTAAGCGGCCTCTTAAGTCCTTGGCAGCCAGGTAGTTCCTTGGGGACAGGCACAGGCCTAGGCTTCTGGGGTGGTGCTTGGGACCAGGAAGCTCCCTTGAAGGGGAAAGCAGGAGCCAGGTTGGTAGGAAACTCCATGGTCCCTAGCCAAGAGCACAATGCTGGGTGAGAGCTACTCAAGGCTCCTCCTAGGGCCCAACTTGCCACCAGGATGTTGACAGAGCCAATGAGATGGGAGCAAGCCCCAGGCTGAGGGGAAGGAATGGGGTGACCAGAGATCTGCCAGAATCCCAGATAGGTCCAAGTACTCACAGGGGTAGGCGGTACCAGACATGGAACCAGGGCGCACTCGGTCACTCCGCTCACTCAGGTTTTGAGATGAGGGACATGGAGCCTTCATAACTGAGGAGGAAAGATGTGAAGAGTTGGGGTCCTGTGCAGAGTTCTGGGCCTGGCATCAGGCCAAACTTTTCACTCCAGTGGGACCACAGTGTTTCCCAGTTGTCCCACATCCCAACAACCCTCCCCATTGTCCAAGAGTTGATGTCTGCAACCCTTGCCTACATGATAATTAGCAGAAGACACAGGTATATAATGGATAGTTTTAGGTTGATGTACTGAATCTGTTTTGGACTAGAATGTTCTTTGCATAAGTAAGCAAGTGAAAACAACAAACACCATGAGAAGCAATCCTCCTGCCTCAGTTTCCCAAGTGCTGGGATTCACATTCTAATGGATTTCTAAAACTGGGCTTTATTGTCCCAAACAAGATAAAGACATTGGGAATGTCAGATTAGGTTCTGGTTGGTTGTGTGGGTCTTGGGAATGAATAGCCCAGTGAGGGGAAAGCCCTCCCTTGAGGGTAGTAGCCCTGTAGGAGGTCTTACAGGGCGTGGAGATGGGGCCAGGGGTGTCCCTCTGGTCCTGTCTGCTGAGGGCATTTCCCAGCAAGGAGGCCTCCTCTATTCATTTGTGAAATGCCTTACCAGGTCACTGTGGGTGAGCACAGGGAAGGTCTGGCACAAAGTTGGGCTCATTAAACATTAGTCCCTGCTGTCCTGTTTGGTGATCCCTGAAGTCCAGCTAAGTCCCCTCCCACCAGAGTCATAGTGGGGGACCTAAGCAAATCTCTCCTACTAAACAGAGGACATGGGAGATGCTGCTCTGCCCCTCTAGAAACAGGATGTGGGTTGAATGGTGGTTTCCCAAAAGATATGTCCCCTAGCTGGGCGTGGTCATGCATGCCTTTAATCCCAGCACTTGGGAGGCAGAGATAGGAGGCTCACCATGAGTTCAAGGCCAGCCTGAGACTATAGAATATAGTGAATTCCAGGTCATCCTGGACTAGAGCAAGACCCTACCTGAAAAAAAAAAGAGAGCAAAGGAGGAGACTTGTGGAGAAGGAGGTGGAAGCTGGGGTGACAAAACCCCTGCCAAAGGTCACCAAACATCCACAGGAGCCAGAAGGGCAAAGAGGCCCCTTGAGTCCTGAAGCCATAGTAACCATGGCGATTGATGCTAAATGCACATAGGTTGTGTTTCCTGCTGGTCCACCTTTATCTATGATGTAAGTACCCAGGTCTCCAGGATCAGGGAAGCCTGATGGACAGTCAGTTTGGGCTTGGAGCCTGGGCTCAGGTGGCCACATCTCCTTCACTCTCTCCCCTAGTCTGCACTCCCAAGTCATCCTCCCAAGTTTTACCTGTGCCTGGCTTCTACCACAGGGCCTTGGCACCTACTGTTCCCTCCACCTGGACTGCCCTCTTCCCTTTCAGTCCTTCACCAAGTTCCTCAAAGGTATTCAAGGAGCCATCCAATCCCTCCCCCATGAACCAGTTTTGCCTGGCACAACTTTAGCACCAGCCCGGCACCCATCCCTGGCTTGGTCTAGACTAGTTTTTGCACAGGCCATCTGTTCTGTCCCCACGGGCCTTCCTGCAAATCAGCTGCTTTTCTTTGTTTTCTAGTCCTGGTGAATGAACCCCGGCCCTTGCACGTAAGCATTCTACCACTCGGCTGCAGCACTGGTCTTTCAGGTCAGCTATTTCTGCTTGTGAACATGAATTATTGCCTCCTGCATTTGTTTATAGTCTAATCACTTCATAAGTAGAGCACAGGTGACTGCTCTTATCTTTTGCTCCCCAATGTCTCCTGGTACCTGGTGAGGTGTCTAGCATACAATAGCAACCCCTTTTACAGATAACTAAACAGGTTCCCCAGTCAGGGATAACACCAGCCCTGGGCTCCACCTGCACCCCGTTGCCCAGCCCAAATGACTAAAGACTCAGGACAGTGAGGATCCAAAGGGTCCAAAGCCTCTCACCTGTCAGCTCCTTCTCTCCAATGGTCGAGGTCCGAGTTCCAAAGTGACTGTTCATTCGGCCTTTGTACAGGATGCCATCCACTCCCAGGATGTCCACTTCAGTCTGTTGGATGATCAGGATCCTGGATCAGAGCCTCCACCCCGCCACAACCCACCTTCTGCACATAGAGGCCCAGCACCTAGAGGTGCTCATAGCTCAGGCCTTGTCCCTTGTTCTCTGTGGAGGAGGATGCAGCCAGACTCACGGTGTCATAGTTCATCAGTTTGGGGTCTCCATAAGGATACAGTGTTGACAGGTCACACTGCTTTTCCTTGAGGCTACCATCAACTTGAGGCCCATCGCCCCAGTTCTTCTGAGAGCCCAGACCCTTCTCGTGGACAAGGTCCTGGAACTGCAGATGCTGCTGATGCTCCCTGGGTAGGACAGAAGGACAGAAGCTGCCTGGAGACCCCTATGTCACAGAGAAGCCCAGCACAGGTCTCTTGGACCTGGACAGGATCAAGGGAAGTGGGTGGTACAGCAGGCAGGCCTGGAGCCTGGTGGGTAGATATAGACATGCACAGTTTTGGGAGGGAAATTAGTCATACTACCTTCCCCAGACCCACCACACCAGGAGCCCTGGTCTGGCCTACCAAGTGCATGCTGTCACGCTGAGCTCTAGAAGTCAGTCAGGCACAAGAGATTGAGCAAGCCAGCATAGCTCCCCCACCCCAGGTCCCTTCCTTTCCTATGGCTGTGACTGACAGTTGTTCACACCCCTGGACAAAAGCTCCCACTGGGTTGGGCCCCCATGGGGCTAGGACCCAGGGAGCCAGGAGGGACCAGTTAGGGAGGAAGCAGGTAGGTTTGGAAGCCTCCTCTGCCACTTATAAACCATGACCTTAGGCAGGTCTAAGCTCTTTGAACCTCAGTCTCATCCACTGTAAAATGGCAACGAAATACTCCTCCAAGGGAAGCCATGAGGAGTCAACAAGGCCAGACCTACCCAAGGGGCTCAAACTCCACTCACCCACCAGAAAACAGGTATGTCAACCTCAGCTCACAGGGGTATGACACATAATGAGAAGCCCTCCTGTTTATTTATTTCCTTTTTTTTTGGGGGGGGGTTTGAGGTAGGGTCTCACTGTAGCCCAGGCTGACCTGGAATTCACTATGTAGTCTCAGGGTAACCTTGAACTCACAGTGATCCTCCTACCTCTGCCTCCCGAGTGCTGGGATTAAAGGCGTGTGCCACCATACCTGGCTTATACTTTTGAGGTAGGTCTCACTAAATTGCCCAGGCTGGCCCAGTTTGAGATCCATCTGCCTCAGCTTCCCGAGTTGGGATGACAGACTTGTGCCACCAAATCAGTGAAGTTCTAGCCCACAGCAGATGCAGTACAATGTTGGCTCCTCTCCTCCACTACCCTCTTGTGTGCCTGCCAGCAATACCACCACCTCCCATGGGTACCTGGACATCTCTGATTCCAGTGCTGACGGGGGCAGTCTCTACAGGACAGGGGTCCCTTGGGAAGGGGGCTCCCCTCACCTCATCAGCTCTCGTTGCAGGTACTCATAGCTGTTGGCACTGGCAGGCCGCACCCGGGGCCGCACTTGAGCACTTCGGATGGTGATCAGCTGTCTGTGGAGGCAGAGGGAACCAAGTTTGTGGGAGGCACACGGCCAGCAGAGGGC
Organism: Zapus hudsonius; assembly: GCA_004024765.1. NCBI lineage: Eukaryota > Metazoa > Chordata > Mammalia > Rodentia > Dipodidae > Zapus > Zapus hudsonius. The sequence continues at coordinate 21,561 of PVHP010021109.1, forward strand.
TCTGGGCTTGAAAGGAGGAAGTTCAGACTTGATCCACACCCACCCTCCAAACCTGTCCACATGGCCCATAGCCAGCAGCCACTATAACAGAGCGTGGGGGAACCTCTGCCAACTGCCACATGAGATGAACACTATTCTGATTATAAAAGTAAAAATCAGCTGGGCGTAGGGGTGGCGCACTCCTTAATCCCAGCACTCGGGAGGCAGAGGTAGGAGGATTGCTGTAAATTCAAGGCCACCCTGAGACTACATAGTGAATTCCAGGTCAGCCTGGACTAGAGCAAAACCCTACCTCGAAAAAACAAAAACAAACAAACAAAATAAAATAAAATAAAATAAAACCAGGGCTGGAAAGATTGCTTAGCAGATAAGGCGATGTAAAATAGAAGGACCCAAGTTTGATTTTCCCAGTACCTATGTAAAGCCAGATGTACAAAGTGGCACATGTGTCTGGAGTTTATTTGCAGTGGCTGGAGGCCCTGGCACACCCATTCTTTCTCTCTGTCTGCCTTTCTTTCTCTCTCTCTCAAATAAATAAATAAAAATTTTTAAAACCATTAGGGACGGGGAGGAGGAAAGTGGAGATACCATCATAAGACTTGCTCATACATTGTATCTAATTGTTGACAATAAATATGGAAAAAAATAAAACCAGGGGCTGGAGAGATTGCTCAGTGGTTAAGGTGCTTGCCTGCAAAGCCTAAACCACCCAGGTTCAATTCCCCTGTATCCATATAAAGCCAGATACACAGTGGTGCATGCATCTGGAGTTCGTGTGCAATGGCTGGGGTCCCTAGTTTACCCATCTCTCTCTCTCTCTCTCTCTCTCTCTCTCTCTCTCTCTCTCTCTCTCTCCTCTATCTCTCTTGCTTGCAAATAAGTAAGTAAAATATTTTTAAAATAAATAAAACCAGTTGAGACATAGTGACGCACACCTAGCATTTCAGAGGCAGAGGTAGGATTACCGTGAGTTTGAGGCGAGCCTAGAACTACAGAGCGAGCTCCAGGTCAGCCTGGTCTAAAGTAAGACCCCACCGCAAAATAAAATAAGTAAAATATGAAATGAAATAAAACCAGAGCAGCTTTCTTGGGAAGCCAGGCTCACTCCACTTCTCCATGTGAGGTGTACTCACAGGTAAAGTTTGCCAAACTTCAAGAAATGTGGATATTCTTGTTGTTGTTGCTCATTTGTTTTGAGGTAGGGTTTTGCTATTGCCTAAGCAGACCTGAAACTCTCTCGTCCCAGGCTGTCCTTGAACTCATGGCGATCCTCCTACCTCTGCCTCTAAGTGCTGGGATTAAAGATGTGTGCCACCATGACCATCGATATTCTTTACTTTATGGATGTAAACCAACAATGATGTTTTCAGTAAAATATAAGAATATGTCTTTTCTCATTCTTTTTTAAAATATTTTATTTATTCATTTTCAAGCAGATATATATATATATATATATATATATATATATATATATATATATATATATATATATATATATATATATAAAGAGAGAGAGAGAGAGAGAGAGAGAGAGAGAGAGAATGCACCAGGGCTACCACCTTGTGGGTCTGGCTTATGTGGGTCCTGGGGAATTGAACCTGGGGCCTTAGGCACTGGAGGCAAGTGCCTTAACCGCTGGGCCATCTCTCCAGCCCTTTTCTCGTTTTTCTGAGACAGGGTCTCACTCTAGCCCAAGCTAACCTGGAACTCATGGCAATCCTCCTACCTCTGCCTCTGTAGTATTGGGATCAAAAGTGTGCACCAGCAATTATTAACATTTGATAAAGTACATAAAAAGCAAAGGAACAGAGCTCTGTGACTACATGACAGATTTTGACATATATGTCCTTCCAGCATTTTTCCATGTTTATGTTTTTTTTTTTTTTTTTTTTTTTTTGGTTTTTCGAGGTAGGGTCTCGTTCTAGTCCAGGCTAACCTGGAATTCACTCTGTAGTCTCAGGGTGGCCTTGAACTCACAGCAAACCTCCTACCTCTGCCTCCCTCCGGAGTGCTGGGATTAAAGGAGAGTGGCACCACGCCCTGCGGCATTTATGTAATTTTTAAAGCAAAAACAAAATAAACACACACACACTCCTTGAACTTGTTTTCCCATGCCATAAAGATTCTTCCATGGTGGTGTTTTCCATCACAATAGCCAGTGACCTCAGGTGGCTTTTAAACAAAGCTAAAAGAAAGTTTCAGACTTGGCCCCAGTCACCTCAGCCCCATGTCAAGTGCCCGGAAGCCACACTCTCACACAGAACTGCAGTTCCTGGCCATTTCACACCAGGAATGTTCTACTGGACCAGTGTCTATGACTTGGTTCCCACTATTTGACCCAGCACTTGGCTCCCCAAACAGTGGAATACAGGTGTTCAAAGAAATGTGCACCAAGGCTCGCAGCAACAGTAGTCACGATAGCTAAAAGGTAGAAGCAACCCAAAAGTCCAGCAGCTGATGAATGGATATACAAAACATGCTCTACATGCACAATAAAATATAATTCAGCCATTACAAAGGAGTGAAGTGTGGATTCCTGTTACATCATTGAGGGAACTCATGAAAGAAGACGCACTTGTCAATGTACTAAATGCCAGGAAATCCTCCCCTTGAAAGTGGCTCACTACATATTATGTATATTTCATCTCAATGAATAAAATAATGATCAGTCTTATCAAAATAAGTTCAAGGAGCTGGGCGTGGTGACACACACCTATAATCAATCCCAACACTTGGGAGGCTAAGGAGGGAGGTTTGTGAGTTTGAGGTCAGCCTAGCAAGATTCTAT
>PVHP010021110.1:0-30200 GCA_004024765.1 Zapus hudsonius
GGTTTGGGCTTATCATTTTATTCCAGTATTTAATACCTAGTGGATTCCCCAATAAAGATTAACTTAAAATTCAAATAATTATAGTAATAAATACTATCCATCCCTATATCAGCACAAAGCAATCAATTAAGAATGTTTTTCAATTAATGTTTGCAAATCCGAAACTGAAACAGAAAGAGAATAAAACAAATATTTTGATGGACTGCCTCATTTCTCAAGGTGTAATAGACATATATATTTGGTAGATTTCCCATGTCATAAAATTAGTATGTCGGGGAGTGATATTTGAATTCAGGCACCTGTAGGCCATGTAATTACTTATATTCTTAAGTGAGCATTTACCATGTCTGTGTGCAGCATCCTGTGGCAGGTGCTTCATGAATAAGCATTAGGTAGACATGAATGAAAGGGGCCTCCTTTGGGAATTTGTTCTGTTTACTTACTGGCTGCTTATGGATGTGGAGAAAATGTTTCCTTTGACTGGGAACATTTATTACATATATGCACATATGAATCCAAGAAATAATACATTCTCTTCATTCTACAGAATATTATATAGATAAATATGGACATATTTTTTTCTAGGACCAATGTCGCTACATTTTATAGACTTAAAAGCAGTATTTTTTAGATAAAATTTCTGCCATATTTCAGAGAAGATTGCTTTTATTCCCATTTCAGAGACTGAAATGTGAGAAGTACTTTCATGCACACATGTGTTTTTTTAGCTAAAGTACTTATTTATACTTCAGAGCATATCTGCTATCCTTTGAAAAAGGTGAGCAAAAAAATAATTTCTATAGCATAAATGGGTTAATTTTTGGCACTTTTTAAACTTCTTTATTGTAAAGTAGGAAACATTACCAGTGGCCAAACTCCCAATAGGACTGTATACATATCTCAGCCAAGGAGGCATTATGTGTGGATCCAGAGTGAGGAGAGCATATTAGGACCACTGGTGAGGGTCATGTGTCTCCTAGTGTCATTGTTGGGGCAGGTCATCTTCTGGGATTCCCCAAGTCAGATGATGCAGAACATCTGATATACTGGACAGGACTTGCCACATTGAGTTACAGAACCTGTCACTTTACATTGCAACCCATGCTCTGGGCTCCTTACCTGCCTGCAGGAGCCTTTACTTAAGTGTCAAGTCAGAGTGCCAAAGCACAAGGCCATTCTTCCTGGAATCCTCTGTTTAAATAGAGAAATTAAAATTTCTAGGGGCTTAATTGTAGACCTTTTCTTATAGGTGCTATAACATGTCCATTGCACTTTGTGAAATGAAGTGGTCCATCAGAAATATTTGGTTAATTTATTGAGGGATAGTAAGACTCTTTGAAGGACCCCACATGGAGCACGAGGGCATCCAGAATGAAGCTGCTGATCTGAACTCCAGACTGATAACTTGTGTCAGTGTGTCTTGTATTTCAAGTCACAGCAACTTTGACCAATCTTCCACCCATTTGGAGGGGAGCCAGGCTTCATGTCGATTTAAGGACATTATAAAGACAATCATAGAGCAGAAATCATACTGTTGATTGAGAAACATGTCTATTTTTTACATCTGTGAAGACAACTTAAACTGTCAACTTTATTCTGAGTGAAACTACTTTTTATTGTTTTCAAAACCAAGAATTTCATCTTTCATTTTTGAGAACTTGAAAGCCAGGTTGCATACATGCATCCACCACTCCCACCCCCAAAATCCAAATGATGACAGAAAGGTTAAATCACTTGATAAACACTGTTTCTCACTGAACCAGGTTTCATACTTCCCCTCAACACCACTGAACACATCCTGTTGTCTTTTTTTTTGTTCTATGAAATATGAGACCATAGCATGTATGTAAATGTAATGCAAGTGGATTAGGGTGATGGCTCGGCAGTTAAAAGCACTTGCTCAATTCCCCAGTACCCATGTAAACCCAGATGTACAAAGTGGCATATGTTTCTGGAGTTCCTTTACAGTGGCAGGAGACCCTGGTGTACCTATATCCTCTGTCTCTCTCTGTCTACTTCATTGTCTCTCTGTATTTCTCTCTCAAATAAATAAAACTTAGAAACTGAAAGTCATATTTTTCTCAAAATATATAGATTTTATTGCAAAATTAGTTTCAATATTTTGATGTTTAGTATGAAACAATGCACTGTTGAGGTTTGAATGTTAAATGGCCTCATTTGCATATGTGTTTGAACAATTGGTTTGCAGCTGGTGGTGCTGTTTGGGAAGGTTGTATAACCTTTAGCAGGTGTAACCTTGTTGGAGAAAGTGTGTCATTGAGGGTCTTAAGACTCATCACATGTCCTGTGCACATCCTCTGCTTCCTGGCTATGAATGAAGTGTGACCAGATGACTTTTCACTACTAATGGTCATCTTGACTGTCATGATAGAACAAAGCCACTCACAAGTAGCTATAAGCCAGAATAGACCCTTTTCTGCCATAAACTGATTCTTGCCAGGTATTTGGTCAGAGCAATGATAAACTGATCGATACAAGCATATAACAATTTCCAAACCCACTTGACCATTGAACCCCAATTTAAGGTCAACACCAGCCCTACCCTCTGTCACTAAGGTCCTTGGTACAAAAGTTAGGAAACACTCCTATTTTACTTACCCCTATTGAAGTTCTTGATATTTATGGATGATCCAAGTAGTTTAGTGGCAAAGATTTGTATCACTTGCTGTATTGCTATGCATAAGAGCCTGTCAGGTAAGAAGCCAGCCTGAAGGATCACATACTATTTATATTTCAAAAAGTGTATTTTTTGCACAGTATCATTGCTGACCATTTGTCTGAGCAAAAGTATTTTGAGAAATTATTTTTCATTTTGGAAAATAAACCAGGAATCCTAGTTTATGCCTTGTACAATCCCATTTAATGCCTGATTTTTCCATCTTAATCATTAATAGTACTCTTTTACTAATTGTTGACTTCTTTCCATAAAACAAATTAATTAAACAATCTTCCAACATGTAATTTTTAAGCAACTTATGACAATAATGGTAATATTACCCCTATTTTATTGTTGATAAAGTTGGGCTCACAGATAAATTAAAGCTGTTTTGTTCATGCATTGAAGGACAAAGTTGAGCCAAAGTTCACACTAGGTTGTTCTTATATCAAAGTGATGCTCTGGGGTGTAGTATTGCATTGGTCATTTAGATGCATGATGTCATGGAACACCCCTAAGACTATTTAAGACTCATTATCATCAGCATTTGGAAGATGAGGTTATTGAGTGTGTGATATGCCATCATTTATAAAGTTGACCTCTGTGTGTAAAGTGTCTTACCTTTTGCTGTCTTTTAAAAAATAGTAGCTCATCTTGGTAGTTTCCACAAAATAAGACCAAATGTGTCTGGCAGCTATGACTACAGAAAGGGGACTTTCTGTCACCCCTGGTGGGGGCCTCCAGCTCAGGCTAACAGTGTGAGCTTCTCCTACATTTTTACCCATTTAGAAAGAAAAACAAAGCAAATATTCACATAAGTCTGTTATTAAAGTCAACCCCCCCTGAACAAAAACAGTGCATAAGGAAGAACTTATCACTCAAGTAAAAAAGATCATTTGAATCAGGATATAAAAGTATTCTTATTTCTAAAAATTAAGGTTGCCACTGATAGAACAATATTGATTTATGAAAATATATGAGGCATTTCCATTCATTCGTGTAGCTGACAATCTATTTGTTTTAGTTATATGATCTTTGTGCTACCACAGGATTTCTACTTCCAATGACTCTATAAAGCCAAGTTTTAAAGGAACTTGGTTCTATTTCTTAGTCTAGATCAGAGCTTCTCAGCGTCAGCACCATTGGTATTTTGTAGCAGATATTTCTTTGTCTTGTGTATTGCATGCTCTTTGCCAGCGTTAACGTATTGCTGGTCTTCACACACTGGATGCGAAGAGCACTTCCTCCCCAGTCATGCCAATCAAGAATGTCTCCAGATACAGTGGAATATCTGGAGCAGAAGTAAAAATAATTGCCCCACTTAAGAACCCATTGACCTACATACTTCTTCTTTCTTATAACTGAAACATAGCTAGGTGAAAAAAAGGCTGTTCATATTAAAAATAAAGCTTTTAATAGCATTTCGAACCAGTTCAAACTTCTCTAGCAGTCAGAATGTTGATAAATTGAAGAGTTTAAGGATAGCAGTAGCTTTGGAATAATGGCCTGAGAGCAGAGCTGACTCGAAGAAGGGGTGACAGGCATGCTGGAGTTCACTGGCGCCTGGCTGCTCAGGCTCACAGGTTTCCTAACAAGTCTCTGGAAGACTTCTCTATAGAGTGCTTCATTCTCTTGCAGTGGTTAGGGACCTCTTAGAAATACTCTACCTGTCCAAGAAAAAGTCAAGCTTTCTATTCTACCTCCCAGCCCCTTAGCTTCCATTTCCTGATGTCTCCTTTGCTACATGCACTACATGATTAAATTTGTTCCATGTCTTTTAAAATATATTTATTTATTTGGGGAGAGAGAGAGAGAGAGAGAGAGAGAGAGAGAGAGAGAGAGAGAGAGAGAGAGAGAGAGAGAGAGAGAGAGAGAGAGATATGTGGGTATGCCAGGGTCTCTTGCCACTGTGAACACACTACAGATGTATGTGCCACTTTACACATCTGACTTACATAGGCACTAGGGAATCAAACCCAAGCTGTCAGGCTCTGAAAGCAAGCACCTATAACCCCTGCACTATCTCTCCAGCCCTCTTTTATATTAATCATTCCAGAGATGAAAGCATCTTGCTTACCATGGGCACTTTCAGTTGGGATCATTCTTACATCTGGAGTATCCTCCTTACTTTGCTTTTCTTTCCTTTCCTTTCTTACTTTTATGCAGTGGGTAGGATAAAGAACCCTCTGGATCCCATCTTAAACCTTCTCTAACCATCTTAATAGCTCTGTAAATGCCTTCTGGGTTAATGACAGGAAGCATGGTGAAGGAAATTCAGTGGTGCCTCTGCTATTTTTAGGTCATCTTTTCCATGCTTTATTGTGATGAGAGTAGTAATATTTCAAAGACCAGAGTATCTGTGGAAAGGCATCACGAGGAAGGCTTTAGCCATGGTTAGCGACTGAACATACAGGAGAGGTGCCCTCAGGAGTGACCCTTCCCTACTTTTGAGGCTCACTTAGGAAAATCCGCATTCATGTGAAAGGAGAGCACCACTTTATGGGTTCCCTTACCAAGAACAAGTTATTTAGGGAGTGTTGGTAATATTTCCCCAGGATCAGTGTGAAAAGCACACTGAGGCCAAAGCAGCTGTGGCCCAAGGGAGCTTCCTTGGGGCTGTCAGCAGAACCTGCCAGAGGCTTCTATGTGTTACTGGTTTTATAGGTATGGTAGAGCTATGGAGGCCTGTTTCAAGATTATAGAAGGCCATTGAGGCCAAGCAATGTGTGGCAAGATCAGATTCCTGTAAGGGCCAAGGTGTTGAAGCTGAGCAGGTGAAGCCCAAGTTGGAAGGGAGGTGAAAGGATTTTGGAGGTGAAAGGATGTTGGATGTTGGATCCAGCCCTGGAGATAGGCTATGTGTGCAGCAGGCATCAGAGCTGGAGCGGGAGAAGCACACCAGCCCTTTGGAACCCACACCATTCCATCATGAATCCCACATGCTTGACATGGGCCTGCAAGATTGCTGTTGGTTTTGTTTGGTTTCAGTTTGGCTTTGGTTCAATCTTTCCTTGTTGTGTCATTGAATGTTGGAAGTATGTAATTTGTTTTTGATGTAATGAAGGCTCACAGTTAAGAGATGGCTCAGGTCTCAGAAGATATTCTGCACTTATATTTGTGGAGAGTGGGGGAACCATTGAAGACTGTGAGAATCTTATACTTGGACCAAATGGTCATTATGCTGTGGGCCAAGAGGGAAAGGTAATGGCTTAAAAGTGATGTGCTTGGGTATTAAGTTCACAAGGGGGGGACTTTGACGGTTACTGCAGTCTACTTGATGGGACCCAGAATCACCTAGGAGACAAAATTAATGTGAGGGAATTTCTATATTGGGTTACCTAAGGTGGAATACTCGCCCTACCTGTGGGCAACTCTATTCCCTGGGCTGGGATCCTGAAGAGCTGGGCTGGGATCCTGAAGAGCTGAGCACCTTCATTCACCTCTTTTCTGCAACATGACCAGCTGTCACTTTCTCCTAATGTGCCTTTCATTCCAGGATGGAACTCTAAGCCAAAATGAACTCTTCCTATCTTTAAGTTGATGTAGCCAGGGATGATGTTACAGCAACAAGGAAAGTAACTAATATATTGCTCCTTTTATGATTCAGCAAAGCCAATGGTTTGACCGTGGGCATAGATTACAGGTCAATATGGAAGCTCTTGCAAGAGATGATACACTTTGTTTGAATCTTATGTGTCTGGAAATTATGGGAAAACTATCAGTTTTACATTGTGTTCCCCAACTTCTGGTTGACAGAACCAACAGAAATGGAGGCTCAGTGTATGGAAGGGTATGCCATTTCTAGATATCATGGATGTGATGATGAATTGGAATTTTATATAATTAAAAGCCCTTTCTACTAAAGGTTGATTAAATCATTAGAACCTAACCTACTTGAACTTTTAATAGACGTGAAAAACAAATGAGTGACTTTAAATAGATACTCCTGTTACTATTTAGAAACTAGGAAAACATGCATTTGTAGTTATTCAATTTTATGGGTCCTATCTAGTGAAATTAATGGCATTTTTTGAGTTTAGTAGACTTCATTCTTTATGATGATGAACAAGAAAAAGCATTTATTCTCTTTTACTTATTTTGAGGAGTCTGACATACCTCGCAAAAATCCTTTATGGAAAAATAAAATATAATTTTACACAATACAAAATAAAGTGTGTATGCTTTGATTATAATCACCTCCTGTTTCCTTCTCTTTTTCCCTCTTCCTGTCCTTCTTCATTTAATCTTTTTTGTCCCAAATAGTTTGTCTTCTACTTTGATACTATTTTTTTCTTGTTTATTAGTTTGACCCACTATGACAGTTGTTTTTTAGCCTTTGTACATAGAAACACAGCATGATAAACTGCATTGTAGTTTAGGCTGGCAAGTTGTTTCTAAGAAATAGGGTGACAAACTCACAAAATATAGGTTGTAGAAGGAAGTGTATAGTAATTTAACAAGAAAAATTAAGAGGGAGTTTTAGGGACTGGGGATGGTGCAGGGGAGAGGGGTAAGAAATTCTTTTGTAGAAAGAGGGTGGATATGATCATTCCCAGACATATACATCCATTGAAATATCACTGTGAACCTCATCAGTTTGTACAATTTATATGAGACAAGGAAAAACCGTAGAGGGATGGGGATGTGGCTAGTGAGAATGCTTGCCCTCCATGTGTGAGGCAGTGCTCAAACCCCAGCACTGAAAAACAGAACAAAATAACAACTGCAAACTGAATAAAAAGTTTTTCCCCAAAATAAGCACCAAATAAAGGAAGATTTCTGCAAACATATTATTATAATAATAATATTTATGGCTTTGAACTTGAGAAAGGTAAATAGCAGATCTCTCACTTAGATGGCGAAAATCTGTATGGTAATTGTTGCTCTAAGAAGAAGAGGAATAATTTACCAGTACTTTTAACAGGCCCCATAACTTTGAGAGGTCACATTTAAATTTGCTTATTTTTCTTTAATTTTCAAAATAAGAGCCAGCTTCTTCAGTGGCAAAGGGTATAGTAAAAATTCAAGAATTTCCAGAGAATGCTATGTTCTATGTCATTCTATTTTCACATCGCTGTACCAATTTGCAGCAGGTCTAATACTAATACATTGTCCTGGTAATGAATTCTGAATTCTGAAAGCTTGCTTCTGCTTTTCGTCATAGTGTATGTAGATTTGCCATGGAGAGAGCAAGCAATGCTCCAAACGCAGGCTTGCTTCACCCAGAAAGCAAAATGTTTGCCAGTTCTGGAGCTCTGTCACAACAATCTGAAAAAGAGGTCAAAGGAATTATAGCAGTGAATAGTGGCTTCTCAGTTGAAATTTATTAGCTAGCATAAAACCACCTCTATGTGTAATGTTTATCCGCTCAAGAGAAGACAATGAAATATTTAGACTTATGTTTCCTCAACACACGATTTCAGTCTGTGACATGTGTGCTTTAGGTTTTCCAAGAAAAAAAATAGCTAATATTTTACCTTCTTTAATGATCTTTCTTGCAGCCGAAACCAAAGTCCTTTTCAACTTGGAGCCGAGCAGGAAACTTAAAAAAAAAAAGATACAGAGTTCTGTTTTTTTAATTTTAAGGCTGAACAAAGAATGACAAGGTATAGATAGATGCCTTTCACAGGTAAGGGAGAAAACAGCTTTGGAGGGCAATCCTCTCTCACAAAAGGAAACAAAATCTTTACAAAGTACATCAAAATTCTTGCGCTCCACTTTTATACTTATAATATCCAAATATATATATATAATATATTTAATAATTTAAATTAATTTACTGGTTTTTCTTTGAGACAGGGTTTCACTGTTGTAGCCCAGGCTGGTGTCAAACCTATTATCCTCCTGCCTCAGCTTTCCAAGTACTGGGATTACAGGCATGTGCCATCATATCTGCTCAAATTTTATTTTGATTTGGAAAGAAAATGACATCACATTTGGAATTTGGAGTTTTTTCTTCTGGTTCAAAATCTTGTGTGTGCGTGTGTGCGTGTGTGTGTATGTGTATGCTAATAATCTTATATATTACATTTTTTATTGTGTGTGGGTATGCTGTCCTTCAAGTTATGTGGAAGGCTCTTTGACAAAGTCATTTTATAAACTTCTAGACTTCAATGCGACTGCATTCCAATGAGTTTAAAAAGCCTACAGCATATACTCATGGTGAGCTATAAAATTATTCAATCACCTCTTAAGGGTGAATGTCTTTTATTATGATTTATAATTTATCTAAAATAAGAAAGATTAAAAAAATTAAATCTTTGGAAACTAAAATTGTTTCATTACCAAGCTTATGAAGGACTCAATTCTGAATTTGAACAAGAAATCCAAGAACCCGTGACCATTAGTAATCACGAACATTACCTACATCACATAGCAGAGATGAAATAACTTGATTTTCATGAAGAAGCATTTGTGACAGGTCATTATTGGCACCATCTTGGATTGCCTTGTTTTTCAATTGCTGCAATCATTGCTTAGTGATCTTTTATCTTCTTGTTACCATTTCTTTTCAGGTAACTCTAGGCTGAGATGTAACACACACTTTCTTCAACAATATTTTAGGGTTTTATATGTCCTATAATTAGGCTTCTGTACTATATTGCCTGAATCAAATGGGCTTATTACTATTGTTAAGCTAGATATACTTATAAAGATATATAATTCTTTTAAAATTTATATTCCCTGGTTGTGTTGAATTCAGTCACAAATGCTCCTCCAAACTTTTGGCTTATATATGTTTCAACATAGAGAAGACAAAGCAATTTGTTGCATTTTATAAAAATTGAAAATGGGCATCATCAACTCCTTCCTGTCCATCTAATCATACCCCAGAGCTGGGGGTGAGTTTCCTGCTTCCACTGACCTCCTCCACCTGTGCTTCTCCCACTCCTCCAGGTGCCAGTCCACAGACATTCTGCGGATACTCTCCTGCTCTGTTTGTCATGGGTGAACCCACACCATCTGACCCTACACACTGCTTCCTCACCCACCCTACTGCAGGGCATTGTGTGACACTGTAACCCTTTACGGGGTTTCCTCCCCTGCTGCCTGAATTCACATCTGTAATTCTTCAACTCTATATTCTAAACACCAAGAAAATGAAGAATTCAAGAAAACACCAATAAAATGAACAATTTAATACAGTGGGCTATCTCACTGAAACAAAATGGAAATACAAATGGCTATTAAGTATCTAAGAAACTTCTTCACAACCTTAGCATCTCACTCTGGTCAGAATGGCTAGCATTGGAAAATGACAAAAATTGTGAGAAAAGAGGGGCCCTTATTCACTATTGATGGGAATACCAGCTGATGCAACCATTATGGAAATCAGTGTGGAGGTTTATCAATAAACTAAAACTATATCTCCCCTATAACTCAGCTATACCACTCCTGGTATGTATCCTAAGGATTCTACATTCTACTTCAGAGACTTGCTTATCCATGTTTATTTCTGCTCTCTTCACAATAGCTAGGAAATGGAACTAGGCTAGATGCCCATCAACTGATAAGTGGATTATGAAGACACGGGGCATGTAAATAATGTATTTAGCTATAAAGAAAAATGAAAAGATTTTTTTCTGTAAAGTTTCTTTGAGACAGGGTTTCACTGTTGTAGTCCAGGCTGGTGTCAAACCTATTATCCTCCTGCTTCAGCTTTCCAAGTACTGGGATTACAGGCATGTGCCACCATATCTGCTCAAATTTTATTTTGATTTGGAAAGAAAATGACATCACATTGGTAAAGATTATACTGAATGAAGTAACCCAGATTTAGAAACATCATGTGTTCTCTTAGGTGGATCCTAGGTTTGAATTTCTAGATAAGTAGGCATAAATCAGAACGAGTATCTATAGAGACCAAGAAGCTAAGGAGGGGCCATGGAAGGGAGGGAGGTGGTTGTGAGAAAGGTTACGAAAGGGGTTAGTAGAGCAACTGGAGACATACAGAGGAAGAGTAATAGTGAGAGAAAAAGGTATGTGGTAGGTATTAAAAGGGGGCTGATGGCGGGATCGGGTAGTGGGAGGATTGCCCAAAACTAAGCATATTTGAAAAAGCCATATGGAAACCTACTACTTAGTAATCTAACTTAAAATATCAATTAAAAATATTATTTACAAGGGGGGGAGAAAAAAAACTGGGTACCTCTAGAACAATTCATAACCCCCTACCCAATGACTGATCTAGTATGCCTACTGAGGAGGATCGCCAGTGGATTGGGGACAAGGAGAAGGGAAAGGGGGGTACCGTCAAAAGAATTGCTCATACTATGTATCTAATTATGTATAATAAAGATATCAAAAATATATTGTCTAAATGAAGGTTTCCTTCATGGCTGGATAAAGTTGCTCTCAGAAGCCATAGAGTATTAATCAAAAATCCCAGTGCCAGGGATGAAATACCTCCCAATGAGTCATTTTGTGTCAGGGGCAAAACAGAGATTGCCTAAACAATATTGGTTGTTGCTATTTCTCTTGGTGACCCACCAAAAATAGATGGAAAGTCCCTATTGCTGATAATACCAAATGTTTTATTTCAGAATGTAAAGAAATTAAACTGGAACTGAGCTGGAAACATCCTCCCTACTGGCTAGTTTTCTTGCCAGAAGGTTCTATGCAAGCTGCTGAGGGAAAAAAGTCATTAACAATCCTGTTTACTTCACAACCAACCTGCAAATAAGATGCGTCCACTGGTGTAATAGTGGCAGGATAATTATTTGTGAGAAACCAATTCTTTCCATTTGGATTTAAGGCTTGCTGCACAGGAGGACAAGAATGGCCACAAGTGTATGGCTAGGGTCTTAGGACTTAGCAAGAAAGCCCAATATGATAATCAGGATGTCAAACTGCCTTCTAAATATCTGTTGTTTCCATAGATTGGTATTCCTTACAACCTCAAACACAGGAGCTTCTTTGTACAAAGAGTAGAGGTTGATACAGACATCCATAGATTGCAAAATTACCAAGAATAAACAACTGCTGTGTGCTTGTCTTCACTATGACATCTCCACCACACCATCCAAGGGTCAGGGAAGCAGATGGAAAAGAGGGCAGAAAGAATGTAAGAGCAGGAAGATGTGAACCGCTGTCTTGTGGATTTGACAAGCCCAGTTCACTGATGAGCTCACGGCAGATAGGGTTTCCTGCAGAAGGTTGAGCTTGTCAGTATTGCATCCTCAGTGCCGAAGGGGTCCATGGGAAATAGTAAATAGTGATTGCTGAGAGAGGGGGAGCCATGTCCTTTAGTGGTCTAGCCTTTCTCTCCTAAATGACCTCCCACCCATGATTATGAAGCTGACCCTAATTTAAACTAGGCGTCAAAACAAACACAGATCAAGGTCAAAATAGGATGGAGACCTAATAGAAAGAGTAAGAAGGGTTTTAGCGCATCATTTCGGAGACAAGAAAGAGTCAGTCATTCAGGAGAATGGGAACCTAATGCAATGTATACATGTATGAAAGTTTCAAAAATAAATAAATTTAATGAAAGAATTGAAATAAACACAACCTACCTTATTGCTGCAGAGATTGCTATATAGCATATTTTCATTGTGGGTAGTATTACCTAGAAATACAAAATGTTACTTCTTCAGTCATTCACAGCAGATTTATTCATTCAGCATTTTAAAATGACATGGACCAAGGATCTGGTATGGGCAAGGAGAAAAATCACTGAACCCATATTAAGGGCAGATTGACAAAGCACGCTAGTGAGTTGGCTCTTCAGTGTATAGACTGACCTGGGGAGGACTCCATGGAGTCACTTAAGTTTAGAAACAGTCTTTTCAACTCTTGGAGTTAACAATAGCTGCTTGACTAAACTCTCTTCATTTCTGCATTTCCCAGACTGTCCTGTTGCAAAGCAGTTTCTCCTCTCCCACTTACTGTCTGACTTTGCCTCCTGCCTCTACTGTGGGGTTCCCCATTCAGTCCAGCCACACAGAGCAGGTCTACGTTTTCTCCCACTCATGTTCAGTGATTTGGCTCAGCTACAGTTTCCTCTGGATTGTTCAGTTGTTCTCCAGCTTCTAGCTCCTCCCAACATTGTCACAAATTCCTCTTCTATCACATTCTAATAATCACCCTGGTGCTAAAATGCCCTTTGCCCCATGAGTCACTTCCATCATCAGCCATCAATCAGCCTCCATGCGCATAAGTCATGATCAGTATTTATGACCAATTTCCAGACTTCTATTTTACACACCTGAAAACAGAGGGCATTGCTACACTTTTATTTTGGATATCAAGTAGTTTTTGCACATAAATATGAAATCCACACAAAGTTGCACACTGACACAGTACTGTTAGATTTATATTAATATTTTAAAGTTTTTTTGTGTATTTTGTTTTAGTCTTAAATTCACTTACCACTCGGGTGATGCACAATGGTGAGTTTATCTACAAGACACAAAAGCACATTCTACTGAGGGTTTGTTTAATATTTACCCTATCTTCATCCTTTGATGACTTTGACTTTGAGGTGACTATGAAATCTCACAGTCTAAGCTCAAATACTAACTCTACCTCTGGCCCCTCAGTGTGAAGCCATTTATTGCTTATGTCTTTTCCAGGATTTGTCCCAAGGTATGAGGTGTGTTCTATAGTTTTGCAAACTTGCAGCTGTGCACTGACATTCTCTTAGAATGAGATACCCATTCTTTTTGGAAATAAAGTTTTTAGGAATAATCAATGTCATATGATTTAAATGTTTCTAATTGTACAAGTTAATGAATTTTGACAAATCTCTATAAACCATGTCCCTGTTTGCTCTCCATGACATATTTATTATTGCTCTGTCAGTCTTTATCAGGACAGAACTCAGCCGCCCCTGGTCTTCCTTTCCCCTCTGCACACCCGTGTTGTCTGTAATAGTTTAGCCAATGGTGTCCCTTCCCGGTCTGCACACCTGTGTCATCTGTGTTAGTTTAACCAATGGTCTTCCTTCCCTCTCTGCACACCTGTGTCATCTGTGTTAATTTAACCAATGGTCTTCCTTCCTTCTCTGCACACCCATGTTGTCTGTGTGAGTTTAACCAATGGTCTTCCTTCCCTCTTGGCACACCCATGTTGTCTGTGTGAGTTTAACCTAGAATGCCATCCAATGCATAGCATGTGCTTGGTTGTGTCTGGTATGATTCACTCAGTACACTGTGTGAGTGAAATTCCTTTATACTGTATGTAATAAAAACATTCCTTTTATTGGTTAGGTGGCATCGTAATATAAATTTGCCACAATGTAATTATGCATTCTCCTCTTGGACATTTGGATTGTTTCCAGTTTGGCTAGTATGAATAAAACCATCGTCAACTTTTTATGAGTAAGTCTTCAGGTGGACATATATCTGATCTGGAGATATATCGAGGAGAGGATAGGTCACAGGACCACATGGTAAGCCCATATTTGAGTTTTTCAGTCATCACATTTCTGCATGCTTCCATCAGCAGCAAATGCAGCAGCAGCATACACATCCAGTTCTACATCTTCACCAGCCACATGTAGGTTGATCTGATACATTTTTAAAGTTGTATGCCTGATAGGACATTTGCATATTGGTTTAATGGTCATTGCCATTTAATTGGACTTTTCCTGAATATTAATGGCGACAAGCAATTTTACACAGGATCATTGGACATTCATTTTTGTAAATTAAGAACTGGGTACTAAGTGTGTTTATGAAAGTTGAATTGTATATAATGCATATGGATAGGTACCTGAATTTCTATACTTATCTATTTGAAATATATATATTAGCAGCAATGGTCTTTATGCTCTTACTTCCAAATCCACTGAGATGAAACAAGACTCATTCTAGACTTCTTTTTGCTTTAGCTTTTTTTTCTGACAGTAGGAAAGTGAAGGAAAAAAAGTCTACAAACTAGAGAAAAGTGCATATTTCTATAATTTACTTTTTTTCTATTAACCTAAGAGCACATGGTTTTCTAAATTTATGTTCTTTCGTTCTGCCACCATTCAGTGTGTATCTGTTGCTTATTTATAACACCACTAGTTAATTTACTCCTGCTTGCATTCCCTTTTCCTCAGTTTCCTTACCTGATCCATACTTATTAAATGTACAAAATATTAACAATGCCTTAAAAGTCAGAATTCTACAATAGTGTCTTCTTTTCTAGCATCACTTTTGTAGTCAAAACTTTTTCTTTTAATGTAATTTTACTGCATTCCATGAATTTTGACTGTTTTTATTGTCATTTTGTTTGAAATGATTTCTTATTTGATCCATGGGTTATTTTTAAATGTATTTAATTATTATTTTTTGTGGTTTGGCAATAAATGCTTTTATTTTCTATTATTGTTTACCTTTAAATAATTTTAAAGCCAATATACATATATATATAGACTTTAATATAACATAAATGGTTTTTAAAAGATATTAAATACTTTAAATATTAGATATAATTTTAATTGTTAACTTCTGCTATGATAGGAGAATATCATTTGAAAAACTTTAGAGAACATGCTTTGAAGATTTCAATCTACCAAATTTATTGAAATCTTGTTTTATGACCCATCACGTGCTTTGGCCTAGTGAACCATCCATGCACACTAAACAAACATATAATCTCACTTCCTTTGTCTTGTGAAATAATGTCAAGTGTGTCAAGTTAGTCCAAGTCTTCTGTGTCTTTACTTATTTTTGTCTATTTGTCCTATTAATTACCAAGAAAGAAGAAAACATTTCTGAGTATTGTCAAATTTTGATAAAATTCATAAGCATGTATGTAACATAACATAGCTAGAATTTTCTATTTAGTATTGCCATACATTTCTATTGAGCTTTCTTTTTATTTCTGTATAACACACGACTATCATTACAACATTCTTTGAAGTTTTCTTTTCTTACATTATGTGGAATACCAGCTTTCCTCTGCTTTCTCTTGGCATAGCAGACACTTTGCCTTTCTTTATTTTCTAGCTATTTTTTATTTGTGTGTTTTTAAGACTGTATAAACTTAGGAACTGCTTTTCCATGAAGTCTAAAAGCATATGCATTTAAAAATATTTTATTTATTTCGCACACAGAGAGAGATAAAGAGTGACAAAGAGAATGGTTGCATCAGGGCCTCTAGCTGCTAAAAATGAACTCTAGATGCATGCACCACTTTGTGCTTCTGTCTTTGTGTGGGTAATTGAGAATCAAATTCAAGTCATTAGACTCTACAGACAAGCACCTTAACTGCTGAGCCATCTCTACAGCCCCAGCCTTTTAAATTGAGTATTAAAATTAGTTATTCTTAATGAAATTATTAATATAGCTCCAACACTACTTTTTCTTGGGTTTTTGTTTATTTATGCTTTGTGTTCCAATTTTGCAACTTTTCACATTATTATTTCTGAATTAAATTTTTTAATGATTTGATTAATGTCCTCTATTGGTTTCATAGGCGTTTTAAAATCTTAAATAGTTGCTTTGTTAATAAAATATGCAAGTTCAATTTCTCAGCAACCATTCTGAGATAATAAAGAGTAATCTTTCCTGTTTCATGCTTCAGGTTTGACTCTTCATACTTCTTAATTTGTTCTTTCCTCTTACTTTATAAACAATTCTTCATGTTTTGTATTTTGTAATTTATAATATATAAAATTTTACCCATAATTCCATTTACCTACAGCCTTTGTTCTTTGTGGAATTATTCTAATATCTTTCCCTTCTTTATATGCTTTAACACCCAATGTACATGCAAATGTATATTTTGTTTAAATTGTCATCTTTAAATTGATTCACAAAAGACAGAAAATGTAGTATTTTGTAGATACCTGATTTATATAATTTTCAGTGTTCATTTTCCCTTAATATGGATTTGAGGGTTTTTTTTGTTAATATTTATTTCTCCTTATATGGCATTTCTTATCATTTGTCAGGTTATAATTTTGCTGTAAATTTTTCTAATTTCATTTAATTTCTCTACATATAGAATTTTAAGTAGTCATGTTCTTTGAAGATATTGCAAGTCATTGTTTTTTTTGGTTTATTTATTTATTTTTTAAATTTAATATTTATTGTCCATAATGAGTTACATTATTTAGTGGGCAAACCATGCATTGTTATCCCGACTTCCCCAATTCACCCCCTCCCCAAAGTCATTGTTTTGAGTGAAAGATTTTGGTTTATTCTTATTCTTTTCCTATATATGTAATTTGTATTAATTCTAACACAGGACAATTTCTATTACTCTGCCTTCAAGTTCACTAGTTCTTACTTTGCTATATGTAATCTGCTGACAAGCTCATCAGAAATATTTTATTTCTTATAATTTTGTTTTCTATGATTTCCAATTGGTTCTTTCAAATAGCTTCGTTTTTTTTTTGTTCTGGTGATGTTTTCTACTTATTTACTCCTTAAAATGATATTTTGCATTAATGTAATATGTTTATGAGAGATGCCTGAACATGAATGCCTTCACCTGAAAATATCAACAGTGGGTCTAGTAAAGTCTGCATTTCTGTCTGTTGTTGACTTTATCTTCCCTATTTATTTTTATGTCACCCTTTTACCCTCCTCTCTCTCTCTTTCTTTTTTTGCAGAAAGGAATCCTGTATATCACAGTGTGTTGTATATTATGGATTTTGTACAAGATCTTGTTAAGTTAGTTCAATGTCTGATATGAGCTGTGTATGTTTTATTTCATTCTTTTTTCAATAATGGTGTATAGAAAACTCACAAAGTGTACAAGGCTTAAGATGGCACCTGACCTGCAAACTCCTTGTCTCATGGGATTCTTGCAGAGCTTGATTTAAGAGCATTCTAGGCATGTCTTGAGTAGATGTTACCCTAACTCAAGGCTCTAGAATGTCACAGCTGGATGCCAGATGTTTAAGGAGGTATTAAGGTGACTTAACTCTGGCAGGCCAGGACCAGGAACATTCCCCCTGAAAGTACAGCTGGTGCTACTCTGCTCAACCTTCAGTTTCTCTGTTTTGCATCAGCCCTGGATGTTACTATCTTGCATGTTTTCGAGGGGTATTGCCTTGCACATGTGCAGTCTGTCTCTCAGCCATAGTCCTTTGAAGTCCTCACATGTGCCTGTGAGGACACTGTTCTTCCCGACACAGCACACACAGCCCAGCAACCTCAGCCTCATCTGGGGTCTCTGCCTCCTTAGAGCCACAGGATGCCCATAGACTATGGTCAAGTCTCTGACAGAGACAAAGTCTATTGTGAGAGCGATTATCAGAGCTTGTCTCTGGCACCATAATATTCATTTGCTTTCTGCCTGCTTTCCCAAAACACTTGCTTATCTTTTATCAGGATTAGCAGTGTGGCAAAGGGCAGTAGGTGCACATGAGCCTTGAACTATTTGTTCCATTGTGGCTGAATGGAGAACTTCTTAGTTAAAGCATCTGTACTGCTTGTATACAAATAGTAGTGGTTCATGAATCTCTGTCTGTCTGTCTGTCTCTCTTCTTTCTGTTATCTCAAGGCATTCATTATTTTAAAACAAGAAATAAAATCTACTTAATGTGGCTATTATAAGAATAAAGTGTATATATATATATGCTTTTAAAATATTTTTTCTTTGCAAGCAGAGAGAGAAATATACATACACACACACACACACACACACACACACACACACACACACACACATATATATATATATATATATATATATATATATATATATATATATATAGAGAGAGAGAGAGAGAGAGAGAGAGAGAGAGAGAACGGGTGCACTAGAGCCTTTTGCCATCATAAACAATTCCAGACACATATGCCATTTTGTGGATGAGTCTTTATATGTACTGGAGAATTGAACCCAGACCAGCAGACTTTGTAAGAAAGCATCTTTAATTGCTCAGACATCTCTTCAGTCCAATCTATACTTATTATATATTCATTAATACTATTGCTATTACTACTACCATATAATGTTCTTTAGTAAAATTACAAAATTTGTGATCTTATACATTATTAGAATTATATACCAGCTCAGTTACTTTAGTCTTTTACTTATGAGCTTATTTTACAAAGCATATTTTTGTTTAAAGCACATTTCTTCATACTGAAAGACTTCTCTTTGGGAAGTAGATATCAGCTCAATAACATGGACAGAAATGGATTTCACATGGTGTCTCTCAACATGAAGCAGAGCCTGAAAGCCATTTTATTGAAAATGGGAGTGATGGAAGCTTTCATGCAGTGGTTGTTAGTTTTTAATTTTCTTATAGGAGGAGAGGCTTGGGAGAAAAGTGGTCAGATAGGACAATATAATTTATTTTCAATTTTCGAATGTGTTGTTCATCTTTGGAGATTTGTCATATTAATAATCTTTGATGTGTCAACACTGAGTGCCCCCCACCTTCCATCAGAGTGACCTAAGTTAGCATGGGGAACCTGTATTGCTAAAATGCATATGGGCTCTAGGGAATGTCATCCTGGGGTGGACAATTTAAAACAGTACCCATGTGGACAGTTGTGAGAACTGTCAACACTAGGAATAATCTTTGTAAAAACTGGAAAAGAATGATCTTATTCATAACTTACATAGACATCAAAAGGAATAGGATTGAGGAACCCTTATGTGTCAGAAGAGAGAAATGTTTTATGTGAGTTCAGAAAAACACTCTTAGAGGTTTCTGCTTGTTTTTGCCCTGTTTTGTGGAGATGGACCCTGAGAATCAGAGATTGAGACTATCTCTACAACAGAGATCTGGGTAGTGAGCTGGGTGGATTTGAACCAAGATCTTTTGAATCTACTGATCCAGACCTTTCTACTTGATCTCACTATTGATTTTGAGTAGCAGGCAAACTTTACTTACCATAGGCATTTTCTTCTTCTGGTCTTTTCCCAATTATGCTATCTCGTAGCTGACGTAGTTTTTCCTTAATGAAAACAAAGAGCCAGGACACAGAAATTAAGACTTTTTCCCATAGATCAAAATGAAAACATTAACTTCTATTATCAGTGTTACAAAGTAATAATCTGATACTTATGATGTTCCAAACCTCTTGGCACATTTTACATATAATCTTACTTTATTTTCAACTTCAGGAAAAGGATGCAAAGTGCTCTTATCCTGTTTTACAGAGTAGGAAGCAGGTACATTGAGGTTAGGTTAACTTCCTTAAACCACACAGTTATAAGTGGTAGAGTTGTGATTGGAAGAAGAGCCTAATTTTCTTGGGAGCTGTTCTCCTGACCTGATATCTATGGGGTCTTCATTGGCTGAAGAGCTACAGTGTGATGAACTACAGCTACCTGAGCCTGTCTTCAGCCTCTGTAAAATACATTCTTTCCTTGTGCTGCAAGAATTAAGGACTCCAGATCAAATGGTATAAAATTAGATTCCCCTTCTCAGCATATTTGTGATCTTTGTTTTCCAAATTTTATATCTTGGACATCAATTATCCCTCTATAATTTTTTGAGTGAAAACCTAACAGTGATAATTTGTCTTTCTGGATACCCTTTTCCATAGAGTTGCCTCCTTTGCTTCAAGATTGCCTTCTCTGAGTGGAGCTTTGTTTCTCAAGCATACCATGCATGCACAGGGGAGCGGAGGGTGAAGGTCAGGACTTTCAGCTTCTTCACCGCCACAGCTTCTGTGCCAAGGATTCTCTACAGGGGTCTTCATTATTCTGGAAACTTTGTGTTATGTATGTGTGTGACATTTTCCCTATGATACGTCCTCCACCAGTGACACAACCTCATAGTTATCTCATAAATTCACTTCCTAAATAAAAATGAAAACTTTTGCAGCAAGATGAGGAACATTAAAAAACGTATACTTTATAGGGGAGTGTGTATGTATGTATGCATGAGTCTTTATGGAATGTAGTCTTACTACCCATTGGTCCATTTTTTTCCACAGCCACTCACAGTCTTTATGAGCTGTCTATAATGGAGGAAGCAGATCAATCTCTATGTAGGGAATCAGTTTCATCTTAAATTCTTCCTCAAACAAGATTGGTTGTAAATATGCAAACAAAATGAAAACAACTAAATTACGTCAAAATCTTTATTATTTAAATGTTTGACGAGGATAAAGCGCTGGTAGCATTTCTAAGAAGATGATTTGAAGGTTCATACTTGCAATAATTTGTCATGCTTTAGGATTGGAGGATTGTGAGAGTCACATATTCACTGGCAAGGGCCGAGAATCGGTACTGTCATTCTATCATGAGCAATGCCCTCTTGCAGAACTCTGCAATCAGAGCTTTTAAGCATTCACTTGGAAAAACAACTGCCTTTGCTTAGCATTGCAAAACCTGGACCTGATCCAGACACAAACACACCACCAGAACTGCCCTTAGAGACAGGTGGCTTCTGACAAGGATGTTCTCAGATGTGGAAAGTCCCCTTGCCCACACTGTTTCTGGCTTATATGCCATTTGAAATTTCATCCTAGTGACTCATTTTTCTATTGTTAAAAGCTGCATTGTCTTTTAGGTGGAACTGATCTCTTGGCAAAGGTAGCATATTAAGCTAATATTATCTCCATACATTTGGTGCTAATTTTGGCTAATCCAATGTGTTTAATCAAGAAGCTACATGAGAATTTAGCTTTGAAGCAAGCAGTTATCTCTATTGGGGAAATAATTTAAGTGTCAAAAGTCATGTGAAATAAGTAGACAGTGGCTTTGATAATTTCAAGGGGGTAGATATGTTACATTTGGTAAGGAGAAGGAAAACAAAATTGATCATGTTTAAGACTTGCTTGATGTGATTTCAATTATTCTTTTCATTCCCTTATGTCTGTTCTATATTATAATCTTTGCAATGCTGAGGGCATGTTAAAAATAATTCACCTTAGTTTCAGCAATCAAATTACACCAAGGTTCACTGTACTAAAGCACAATTATTATAGTATGGTTGGGTATTAGTTTATCTATACTGGTTTTGAGGATTAAGTTCACATAAATGAATTCATTGATGTAAAATCTGGATATTATTTTCAATCTTTTAATCAATTACTTCCAACTTTTTCAGTGCCTGATTAAAAACAAAAGAACAGTTCACTATATATATATATATATATATATATATGAACAGTTCATATATATATGAAATGTTCACCCTGAACAGTTTAGAGTCTAGGAAGTGCAGAAATGTTCCAGACAAGATTTGGGTCAATATCACCTGCTGGATCATTTCCAGGCTACTCTTTCCCATCTGCCAGTGTTTAAATTTCTCCAGGGCTTCATCCACAGACATTTTTCCATTCTTGACTTTCTCTTGCAGGAGGATGAGTTCTTCTTGTCCAGAGGTCAGACAGTCCCTTGGAGTCGAGATTGGGCTCTCTATTCGAGCTTTGTCTATCACATAAAGGGAGGGGATTTAACAGGAAGTTAACATATGAGCAACCAGGACAAAGATCACTTTCAGCAACATTTCATTAAAGCTTCTCTCTCCTTTTGACCATTTAAATTGCTTACTTACTTTAAAGTTCTATTTTTGACAATTTTTATAAATGTATATATTTTGAACATAATCACCTCACATTACCTTCTTTTGTCCCCTCTCCCTTTCCACTGAACCCTTTCTTCTCTCCAACTCAGCCCTCTTTACTTTGATGTATTTTGGTGTGTGTGTGTGTGTGTGTGTGTGTGTGTGTGTGTGTGTGTGTGTGTGTGGTGGGTGGGTGGGTGTTTGTGTATGTGTGACCCACTGAGTTTAATTAGGTTGCCTGCATGAGTGGAGAATTATTCACCATAATAAACAATTTAGCAACTTACCAGTGGCTATATCACTGAAGAAAACATCTCCCATGACCCCAGTAATCATTATCTGCCAATATATCCTCAGGGAGGGATTATGGCATCATGCCCTCCTCCATTATCCACTATATGATGGAATGTTAATGGACTCAATATTGTGCAAGTAATGAGAACTGCTGTGAGGTCATGGCTACAAAAGCCATATCATCTGTGGAAGGCTGTTCTAAAGCATTTCTCCTCATCCTCTGGCTTTTACATTCTTTCTGTTCTCTGTTTTGCCTTGTTCCCTGGGACTTGAAGGTGGTGATATGGAGTTTCTTGCTCTTTACTGTGTATGGGCAATTACAGAATAGGACAGTGAAAAACTTTTTTTTGAAACAGAGCAGGCCAGGCTGACCTGACACATCTGATGATCTTGCTTCAGCCTCACCTCTCAAGTGTGGGGATTACAGGTCTGTGCCACTGTGTGTAGCCAGGACAACTTTTTAATGTATTACCTTTTAAGGATGGTGGTGCCAGACATCTAGCATTATGGGTAAAAAAAGAAAATACCTTATCACTATAAAGCATAAAAATCAAGGAACGAAATCAACAGCCAAACTTCTTCCTGTGTTATTTGTAGAAAATACCATTTTACATTCTTTTGTGAGAATTAAAAGATCAGGTGGGAGTCCAAGATGTCCAAGATATAGAGATGCACAGTACTTACCTGCTCCTCCAAAAGGAAATGCCAAAGCCAAGTATGGATAGTTGTTTTTTGAGGGGTGAGTGACATGAAAAATTCTGGAATTTGGCATGGTGTAACGAAAAGCTTACAAGCTTTAGTTTTATGATATTGCAGCATGGAAAGAAGAACAGCCAGCATCAGCAACTATGACCCTGGCTTCTTGTCAGGGAAGGGGAGACTCACTGTGCAGGAGAAAGACTGAATGGAAGAGTTCCAGCAAAGGACATCAGTACAAACATTGACAATCTTAGCTACTGCCAGACATTACAATTGAAAAAAGTGGATTAATGATGGGTGGGTATGAAGAAGAAATTCATAAAAAAAAAAGCCCAGGCTGTCTCCTCCGAAGAGCAGAGTTGAAAAAATTCATTGAAAAGTAAGAAAAAGAAAAATAAGAATCAAGCAGAAATCCTAGAAAGGAATAACTCAAAACCCCAATGTATGTATATATGTATAATATATATATAATAATATATATCCACAATCCTCAATAGCTGATTAGATGAGGCAAAAGAAAAGGTATCTGAACTTTTTAAACTGCCCAGAGAAAAGTAGGCAATTTCCATTATATTAATAGCTGATTATTTAGCAGAAAATGTATTGGTTGAGGGAATGGAATGCCATATTCAATTTCTGAAGAGAACTGTCACCCAATAATCTTTTTTTTTTAATTTTTTTTCACCCAATAATCTTATACCCAGCAAAGTTATCCTTCAACATAAAGCAAAACTGAGAGATTTCATTATTATGCAATCTGCTTTACAAAATATGTTGTAGAGAATCCTATAACCAGAAAACAAAAAGTACAACCACTGTCATGAAAACACATAAAAGTGTAACATAAACTGGAAGAGCGGGTGAGCAAAAGAAAAAAATGGAAAAAAAAACACACAACATAATAATTTATCAAATCTTAAAGATAATTAACATAGAAGGAAAATGTAAATCCAGTGGTATCCAAAACAGAGGAACTTTACAAGTGAGAACTGAGCCATTGGCTAAGTTAGAAGAAATGGCTGAACAGACAAAATAGACCCCAACATTGGGTTGCCTCCAAGAAACTCACAACTGAGAATGCAGACTAGAAAAATGAATTCCTCCCAAGGCAAACCATCAAGTAGGAGTGTCTATTATGCCAGACAAAAAGGCATAAAACTGTACTAACAGCTGTGCATGGGAGTGCTGTGAGTTCAAGGCCAGTTTGGGACTACATAGTGAATACCAGTTCAGCCTTTGCTAGAGCAAGACTCTACCTGTAGAAAAAAAAAAGTTACACAATGAGACAAAGAAAGTCTCTGTTAATGACCAATTGATTGTTTCTATAAGAAGAGTTAAAAATTGAAAATGCACACATGCTAATAGTGTTACCTCAAAATTTATAAAGGGTACACTATTAGATCTGAAGGGAGATGTGAGGTCCAGTGTAATAGCAGTGGGAAAGTGAAGTACTCTGGCTTTATCAATGGTCTAATCTAGAGAAAAATATTAACACAGAAACAACAGAAATAAATTATATTACCTAATCAAACAGAACTAAAAGACATTTACAGAGTATTTCAACTGATACCCAACACTTTCTTTTTATTGTACATAGGTCATTCTCTAAAACATATCATTTATTAATCATGAAACAAGTCACAAAAGTAAAAATAAATCATATCAAGTATCTTTTGTGATTTCAATGGAATAAAACTCCACATGTTCTCTCTTATATTTAATACATATGACTACATGTTGAGAAGTGGTAAGGAAGACAGACACAGAGAAACTAGATAACGGTACCATAACACAGTTGCATAGATATAATACATTCTAGAACAGCTTGGGAGTGAATATATCTCACAGTAACCTATTATAATTTATGAATAATCCAAAGATAGCTGGTAGTCTCCAAACTCAAAGTAATAATGACACAAAAACTTTAATTAGCCTGGTTTGATCTGTGCATATTGTGCCTACAAAATGAAATATTGCACTGTCTCCATGAATAACTGCAAGTATTATAAGTACTTAATGAGAGGGAACTGATAGTTACCCTGATTTGTTCATAACACACTGTACACATGTACTGCATTATCACAGTTTCCCATGAATATTCATAATTAAAAATAAATTATAATGAACATCAAAGCTTATGTGCACAGGTTACTTACTGCCACATAGTAAGATAAATACATGCCCATGCTATTCATAATAACTATTTCTTGAGTAAGCAGTACCTCTAACTGTGAAAAAAGAGATCTCAACTATAATCTAAATGTCTTAAGAACTTTAGGATAATTTGAAACTTTATCCCTGCAAGCATGAAATTAAGTGATTCAATCTGGAGTGAAATGCTTCCTCTTGAAAAGAGCTGCCCATATCCCGTACCCAACACAGTAAGATCAGAGCCAGGTCATTTTATGCAAACACGAAAGCAGCACCAGAAAATAGCAAGAGGAGTGGGGGTAGTGGACTGGCAAACCACAGGCAGATTCAGCATTTGCTCACTGTGGGATTCAAAAGCATAAATAAACCTGCATGCATTAGGGAATACTATGCGCTTTCTATATCAGCCTCACCTAATAGTTACCCGGTGACAAGATGCCTGCGCTACCTGCCTGGTTGCTGAACTCATTTGAGTTTGAATCTTCTTTGAGATTTCCATTAACTCTAGCATGCTAGGTGGAGTGTCTCAAGAGTGGCAGAGTAATGGAGCACTGGCCTATGTCTTCATCTGCTATCAAATCGGAATATGTCCAGAGTCTAGA
Organism: Zapus hudsonius; assembly: GCA_004024765.1. Taxonomy (NCBI): domain Eukaryota; kingdom Metazoa; phylum Chordata; class Mammalia; order Rodentia; family Dipodidae; genus Zapus; species Zapus hudsonius. Next base: position 25,838 of record PVHP010021110.1, read on the forward strand.
AGGACAGGTACAGAACTGCCCAACTATGTTTTTGTGACTTGGCACAGGAAAGTGAATTCATTCCTGGAATGCTTTCTTCACAAAGAAAGCAATTGGACTGAACCTCAATCATAGTAACAAGGGTTTGGGAAATGGGGAGTGCATTCTATTCTCAGGCAATGTGGGTTCACCAATAGGACTAGACATCGTTCTTCAGGAAGAGCTATTTCAAGCCCTTGACAGTGAGTTTTCATTGTTTGAAGGGCACTTGAACCTAAGGCTTGTCTTAGACTGAACTCTAAAGTCCATTTCAGTTTTAAGAAGGGCTCTGACAATGACTTGGAACAGGACCATGAATAGCATTTCTTTATGAAAGAACACCTTGCACATAAAACTCCTGCATGGCTAATCATTTCGGCTCCCATGGAGACTTTCTTGTCTTTTCTTTTCAGATGTCTATTCCCCCCAAACTAACAAGACATCAACACATTCTAAGTATTTCTTCATGGATAATAGACTCCAGTAGGAACTGGGAAGTTCCAGTCATCCACAGAGCTAACTGTTCAGCAGCACGGAACACAGGCAAGGATTGAGATCTTGCTTCTTACATGTTTCCTATTCATTGGTACCCATATTCAAACTCAACTCGGGAAATGCAGTTTTCAGTCCATTCTTGGTGCTTTCATGGCCGGAGTGTGGAGGTTAGCACCATCAAATAGCAACTATACCGTTTATCCATCACCACCTTTGCATAAGTGTGAATCCATTTATATCTCTAGCAACCCCTGCACCAACATTTCCTGCTCTTGCAGAAGTTATCTCAAGTAAAGTATTCCCAGTAATCTAAGTATAAAATTGCAATTTTTCTTCATTACAGGGTTCACTGAATTAAAAGCACACTCAGTTCTTCTAAAATAATATTCATTTCAATTACCCCATTAAATTTTAAAATCTCACTGCTAAAAAAAAAATAAGATGGCCATTGGGGAGAGCCAGGTGTTTCATTTTCCTCACAAGGAGCTTCCTTACATATCAAGTCTTAAACGTGAGTTGAGTATAGGCAAACTTATTTTCCATACATCTGCTTCTACTTTCCTCACATGTAAAATAATAAAATGTTTGTCTTCATAAATTGTTATTAGGCATGAAAAGTTATAAAGAAAGATGATTCAGCCATTTTATTACATTTCCCCTGAAGGCGGATTTGTTAAACTAAAATGTTGATCTGTAGCTTTTGGTAAGGATTGAAATACTTTTATTTTGTATTTGGTTGCAATTTGGTGGAGGTGGAAGTGGTTGGTTTTCCTCCTTTCTAAGTTTATGTATTATTTTTAGTTTACTTTTTGAAGAGTTATTATGATCTTAACATAACCTTCACCAAAGAGCATTCATGAATTTTTGAAGATGTTTGGTTTTATTATAAAAGCTTACAGACCAAAGGTTTAGCTGATTTTGGAATAATTTATCCTTATAATAATACTTTTCATTGGATCAAATATTGAATATAAGCAACATAGCATCATGACTGTCTGAATAATGAGAACAGGCAAGAAAACTTTTCACTAAAATCTTAATACTGAGGGACTAGCTATGAAAACACATTTTTCTAAAAATGTATCCTTTCAAACTATAAGATGAAGCAAAACCTTCCTCCTTTATGTTGCTTCTTATCAGGATTTTGGATACAGCAATAAGGAAAGTAACTAATATACAAAATTTGAGCCAGGAATGGGGTTATTGCCATACAAACCTGACCACTGAGTTCTTGAAATTCAGGAACTGTTTTTTAGCAAGGAAATGGAAGAGTAAGAGCTTTCCCTACATAAGCCCTGGAATGCTCTTAGTATAGCTTCATGAGGCAATGTGGCAGATTGGAAGACCAGGGTTCTGGAAGAAACACGGACTGTGGTGGCTTGGCTAATAAAGAGGAGAACAAAGACTTTATTGAGAACTGAGGTAGAGGTCATTTGAGTACTATTCTGCAAAGCATTTGGCAGTATTCTCTCCATATGTTAAGAGTTTGAGTGAGGGTAAATTTACAACTGATGCACAAGTTTATTAGGTGGAGGAAGTCTTGAGTCAGAAAGCATCCAGGATGTGTCATGGATACTGCTCACTTCTCTGATCCAGGCCCTCTGTGAGAGAAAGCAACAAGCAGAGCAAAAAGATGAGAAAGATGTGGCATTCGGAGAGGTAAAGGAACGAGTCCATCTCAGTGAGTGTCCACTTTATAAGATACCTGTGAATATTTAGTGATTTAGATGATTTCCCTTATCCTCATGCAAATCTTGAGTACAGTGTATTTGTCATCAACAAGCATCAACGAGCACTATGAGCTTGCTTTATCTAATACACTTCTGTTCTAATCACTCTATGAAATCTCAGTTTAAAGATTTTTTTTCTTTCTGGTATTTAAAATTTTTTTGACTTTAGTTATAACAAAAGCCTTAACAGTGGCCACTGCTTTCCAAGCCATCCTTGGAAAAGTTACTTTCACTTTTCTTTCCTTTACTAGAGAGCCTAAATTATGAAGAAAGTTTATACCTAAATAATTAAGATAGTAACTATGGAATAAACTTTCTCTGGACTCACAGACTATTGAACATTGGAGGAACTTCCAATTATATGCAAACAAGATGGCCATCCCTATTTTTCACATCAGCTAACGTAAAACATGTAAATTGATGTGAGGTTTAAGACAAGTCTATGCTTGTCTAAAGAAAATACAGTAATGATGGATGGGACACATACCCAAGATAACAAAGGGCTCTCCTACCATTCACCTTTGACAAACACTACCTCCATTTCCTCCATATATCTAAGCACTTTTGCATATTTTAGTTCCATAAGAAGGTCTTTTGTGGGAACAGTAGCCCCCAGCCCATCATTTTCAAATGCTGTCTCTTGAATAAATCCCACTTCCTACCTACTAATTCTCAGATCCTGAGTAATCTCCTTGAGCATTGAACATGGGCTTCAATAGATAGTATATATACTTAATATACTTCACACACACACACACAAGGAACTTGGATGACACATAATTTATTTTCAAATAAAGATCATTTTGTAGAAGTTAGAGAATGCTTTACTCATATATTTTTATGAACAAAATAAATCAAAAAGCATATTTCCATTAATTTTTCTGTTTCTTAAATATTTATATGCTGTTTTAGGCAACCTGACCCAGATTATGGAAACAAATTATGATTTTTTTATATTTCATATAGTTGTTTATCATCAACATTTTAGAATTTCATCTTATAAATAATTTTATAATAAGTGTTTAAATTTAATTCTCTTTTTAAGTGGATTCAAGGGTGTTTTGTGAATATTATGAAGTGGGGGGCACATTCATGAGGTAAGGTAGCCATTTTACTTTCCCAAAGTATTGTAGAATTAGTTTCGTTTTGGTTTTCATTTTTTCTCATGACCTTCTAGAAGAGTCCAGAAAATTGGGTGGGGTCTTGTAAAAACCACTGTGTGAATGTCAGTTGAGTCTTTTGACCCTGCATTGGTGCTCGTGTAGGGGAACATGCCTCAGGGCCCTCATTTCTGATATAGCAAGAACAACCTAGCTGCTTCTTCAAGGATGTTTAACTCTGTCTGAGGCTCACTGACCATCAGGAGACACAGCCACTAAAATGCAGAGGTGCTTTTCCTCACATCTAACTCCGTGTTCACCCATGGCCAATTTCATGATGAAATTGAAGTGCTACATTTTTAAAATCTTATACAGTCAAAATTAATATATTTAGCTCTTTCTGCATGAAGAAAATGCTTGACTAAATATAAACTTCTTAAGTTGTCATCTTTTCCTAAATAAACCAAAGAGTCCGTTATCTCAAATTTTTATTACAGAGATTTTTCTAATGTTAAAACTTGTTTGGATTCATATTGGTAAAAAAATCACAGTCAAAATATTTCTTAAATATCTTAGGATGTCGTTAATCACTCCGGTATTTTAAAAGATTTGATATGGTTAAACCTGGATAACTTTATGCACTCTTGCCTGGATCACAGTTTATTCAATCTGTATTTCATTCCCCTGCTCCCTCACTTTCCAAAACTATGCTTAGCAAGGTCACTGGCTGTGTTTCTATTCTCTTTAAAAATGCTTTTCATTTACAAGTTAGATTTTGCTTTTATATCTTTTTATTGTTTTTAGTCTATTGAAAATGAATTTTTATCCAGTATGTTCTCTATTTAAATTTTTTTCAGGGTCAGGCTTTTTTTGTGATCAATGTGGATTTAAACTTTCTTTTGAAATGTCAGCTTTCGAGTTGATTTCACACTTTCTCTTGGCACTCAAGGTCTTTGCTTTAAGTCATGTGCTTAATCTAGTTTTGTCAACTCATTTTCCTCATTTTTTTCTAGCTGCAAG
>PVHP010021111.1:0-29835 GCA_004024765.1 Zapus hudsonius
CATACACACATATAAAACGTGGCAATAGAGATTGGAAGCAGAAAATTAGAAATCCTAATATTATTAATATCAGCAGCCAAATAAGCTCTTGTTATTCAAAGCATGGAAAAGCATTTACCCATTAGGAAGCAGGTGCCACTAATGTCCCTTTGTAGAAAAGAAGCCAATAAGTGACCTCCACAGACAATAGAAAATAGGTTTAGTAATAGCACAAGGGGACCGGGATGGCAGGAATGGAAATAGGAATGAAGTAGAGCTAGTGAGAGAGAGAGTTAGGTCCCTAAGTAAATATCATCTATTTCTGTGTATAAAAATTAACTTTCCATTTTCCAAGCTGAAAAAGGTAGGGAGCACTATTTAAAGTGATATGAATATACTTAAAGCAACACTGACCTGTATACTTCATGATTAAGATAATTTTTGTCAGGTTTTATCACAATTAAAAACTACCTTTGGGGGCTGAAGAAGTTGCCCAGTGGTTAAGGCACTTGCAAAGCCTAATTACTCCTAAAGACTCAGGTTCAATTCCCCAGTACCCACGTAGAGCCAGATACACAAAGTGGTGCATGCATCTGGAGTTCATTTGCAGTTTCTGGAGGCCTTGGCACACCCATTTTCTCCCTGTCTCCTCTCTTTCTGCTTGCAAGAAATAAATAAATGAATGAATGAATAAATAAATAAATAAAAATTTTAAAGCTACTTTTGGGGGCTGGAGAGCTGGCTCAGTGATTAAAGGTGCTTGGTACAGTGCTTGCCTCTCAGGTACAAGGCCCTGGATTCAAATCCCAGTCCCAAAAAGAAAGAAAAAGAAAAGATTGATATTGGAAAAAGCTTAGCCATGAGAAGTTTTGAATGGGGAAGTCACACAATGTAAAATTAATCTACTACACTTTCAGAATAAGTAAAAAATAAGCAAAAGTTATAATTAAGCCCACTGGGACTAATAGTCTGTACAAGAAAGGATATTTGCTCAAGAGTGCAAATCAAGAAAGTAATGTGAGAGATATACCAACAGAATGTAAGGGGTGATTCCCTGGAAAATTCCAGGAACAAAAGTATTTATTTCCTTGTTTTCCCAATAGTCTGGAACTTTCTATATTCCGATGAACCATACATACTTTGAGAAGCTGATGTGTGTAGAGAGCATGTGCATTTATATGTGGTTTCTATCTATTCTGACTCACATGGGATGGAACAGCTTTTATGGATATTGCCTTTCTTCATTCTCTTAAAAAATATCAAGTCCAAGCCAGGCCTGGTGGCGCACACCTTTAATCCCAGCACTTGGGAGGCAGAGGTAGGAGGATTGCCATGAGTTCCAGGCCACCCTGAGACTACATAGTGAATTCCAGGTCAGCCTGGGCTAGAGCTAGACCCTACCTCAAAAAACAAAAACAAAAAATCAAGTCCACAGCTGGACATGGTGTAGCACAGGCCTTTAGTCCCAGCACTCAGGGAGCAGAGATAGGAAGATCACTGAGTTTGAGGCCACCTGAGACTACATAGTGAATTCCACATCAGCCTGTGCTAGAGTGAGACCATACCTCAAAAACAAAAACAAAATAGAAAAACCTACTTGACTAAAGAACCTTTCCCAGAAGAAGCACTGTTGATGTGAAGTTGTTTTAATATCTAATGTGTTAGACCATATTTTAAGCATATCTTTCTTTTTAGCTTCTCATATTTTGGAGATGTATTTGAAAAAAAAAAAAAAAACCTCACTTCTGCAAAACCAATTTTCAGAATCCCATATTTTAATTGAAGACTACAGATGGGGAGGGCAGATGGCCATATCTATACTGAAATGTATTTTCAAGAGGAATTTTTAGAAGGCTTTCACTATGGGAATTCTCTATAGTGATAAATCAACTTAAGTTTCCCTAACCTGTCCCTAATCAAACATGTAAAATATTTCCTTTTTTTGCCCTTGTCATAAATGCATATATACATACATATATATATATATATATATTTAAATAAGCTGTTTTATGCTGAGTAGCCTGATAGTTCTCAAAATTCATTTTCATATTGTCATGTAAAATTCATTATTCACTTCTCAGGATCTTACTGTGTCTTCAGGCAGCAATTTCAAAACATTTCTTGCTCAATGATTTTTGACACAAAGACCCCTAAGCTCACAACAGTAAAGCAGCCTTAATACTCACCCACCACGACTCAGGGAACTGTGTGGAAAAGGGGGCGGAAAGATTGTGAGAACCATGGTAGGGGAGACTATCCAGAGGCATGGCACCCCTCAGTAACAACACACTTGGGCCAGGAGAACCGGGCTGAGTACTAGGCTATTCATGGTCCCCTGTCACAAGGACTGATCCAGAAGACCCACAGAGGAGGATATCCAGCTGGTTGGGGAAGGGGGAGGGGGAGCATCGGAGAATTGGGGATAACAACTCATTGTTTGCCCACTAAAAAATGTAACTCATTATGGACAATAAAAAAAATAAAAAAAAAAACATTTCTTGCTGAAGGCATAGTAAACTCCTGAGAAGTGAATAATGAATTTTATCCTTATCGGGAGCTTACTATATCTTCAGCAAGAAACGTTTTGAGATTGCTGTCTGATTTAACCTGTGTTCTCTTTTAATTTTAGGTCACTGAGCTTGAATGTGTCAGTAGCCAAGCGAATGCTGTGAATACTCATAAGACAGAACTAAATCAGACAATACAAGAACTGGAAGAGACCTTGAAAGTAAAGGAAGAGGTATTTATTTACCACTTTCCACTCCTCTGTAACCCAGCTAATGTGCGGATATGAAACATTAGTCTACCTCAGATTTTAAGGTAGTTAGGATGGAATTCTCCTTGCGTGTGATGAAGCTTATTCATAATTCTCCATTATTGCTTCAGTTGTTATTGTGAACATGTTGGATCTTGGTGAGGCAGTCAGGCTGAGAAACGGCCTGTTGCCTTCTGTATGCAAGTTGGATTCATAAAAACAATAGAAAACCACTAGACATTAATGTTATATGATGTTACTTTCTCTAGATTCCAGTTTAAAAACAAAATCTTAATCTCCTAGGGGAGAATTCTGTTTTAGACTTGAAGCAATCTCAAACTGGTCAGATATTGTTTCTAAGCAGAGCTATGCACAGCCATCAAGTCAGACTTGTCTCTTGAACTTGTTCTGAGCTGGGCACAGTGGTACCCTCCCAATAGCAGGGAGAATGAAGCAGGATATGCTAATGGGTCCAGGTCAGCCAGTCAGCCCTGCATGGCGAGTGCCTGGCCCAACTGGGCTACCAGTGAGACCCTCTGTCCACAAACAACCTGAAACCCTATTCTGTTCTAGACAGCATACCTATAAAGAGCCTCATCGCTCTAAATGTCAATAAAAGTGGGGTTTTTGGTGTTTTGAGGTAGGGTCGCACTCTAGCCCAGGCTGACCTGGAATTCACTAGGTAGTATTAGACTGGCCTTGAACTCATGGCAAATCCCTACTTCTGCCTCCCAAGTGTTAGGATTAAAGAAGTACACCACTATGCTCAGCCTAAGAAAAATAACTTTTAATTACTGTTTTCTAAGAACTGGGTCAATAATTGCAGGAAAGAATTAGGTCTTCCTTTTTCTTGATACAGTTTAAATGCTGTAAATTATACTGCTTTCCCTTTCTAGGAAATTGAAAGATTAAAACAAGAAATTGATAATGCCAGAGAACTCCAAGAGCAGAGGGACTCTCTAACACAGAAACTACAGGTGAGCCCCAATACATTTGTTCATTCTGCACAGAAAGGCATCATCAGTCTTTCCCATAGTAAAGACTTTTTTTCCCGAGACTTCATTTTTGTAGGCTTTAGTCATTTTTTTTTTTCCTAGTACTTCTGACTCATTTCTAACCTTTGGTTTTTCAAAAATTACTTTTGCAACCTCATTTTAGTAGTTGATAAACATTGGTGGATATTTATACATTGTTGTTAGTAAGTTATTTTGGAGAGCTCTACTTTTCCCATTAAATATTCCATGACTTTTCCTGTATATACAGGAAAAGTCTCAAATGGATTTCATTCAGTTTAGAATCTCTGCTCAGCTGGGCATGGTGGCGCACACCTTTAACCCCAGCACTCAGAAAGTCGAGGTAGGAGGATCTCTGGGAGTTTGAAGCCAGCCTGGGACTACAGAGTGAGTTCCAGGTCAGCCTGGGCTAGAGTAAAACCCTACCTTAACAAAACAAGAAAAATAAAAATAAATAAATAGAAGCTTTGCTTGTGTTTAATGCCTGAATTATAACAGTCATTGTGCCTTAAAGGAACGCAAGTTAGTGTGTTTTTCCCTTCAATCTCAATTTAATTTGCTCACTTCTTTTCTGCTTAAGTAATCCAATTCCTTATTTTAACTTACATACATGCATCCTGTGTTAGTACGAGGCAGACATAGAGAGGGAAGATTTTACAGAACTCATTACCAAGTCTCCTTTTGCCAGCTCAGGCTAACTTTCTCAGAGAACTTCTGGAACCACTTTGGAATAGAAATAAAGTATAAAGTCCAGAATTTAACATATGGCATGATGAGGAGACCCTGAAAGTCCAGGTTTGGAATATAATAAGAGTAACAACATTTATTCAGCATTTAACATTTATAGACACTGCTAATCACTTTATATTATGCATTTAATCTGTATAACTGAAATGCAAGTGAAGAAGCTGAGGCTTGGAAAAATTAACTTGTCCATCCTATATTTAAATGGACAGAGACACGTTCTAACACCCAGGTTCTCAGCTATCGACCTGTGTGGCAATAGGAGCCCTTCATAAAGAAAACAAGTTCCTTACATTAAATTAAACATTGTCTTCTCCTATCACTCACTGGCTTTCAGCAGTCTGGTAAAATCAGCCTGCTTGTTTGGTTTGTCTGGTTAAGTGTTGTTTTTTACATTTTAATTTAATTTTTATATTTTTACTGCCTATGTAGACTAGTGGTTCTCAGCTAGGGCTAAGTTTTCATCTCAGGTGACATTTTCTAATGTGTGGAAGCATTCTATATTTTCACTAATGCAGGAGAGCTTGCTGACATCTAGTAGGCCAGCCAGGGAGGCTGGGTCATCTGGTAAAACACATCAAGAGAGCTAAGGAAGGTTGAGAAGCCCTGATGGAGACCCCAAATAAGAAGCTTGTAGTCAGGGCTGGAAGAGAGTGAGTGCAGGGAATCCGTCTCATTTTCCCTGCTTATTTTGTTTTTTTCAGGACCTGGGTGTAATTCTCACCCTAGCAGGTTGAGTATCCCATTTGCAAAGGGAAGACAGTTCAAAGGTGTTACCAAGCTGAATCGAGGTGTTTAGCTGCAGGAATGAAGCCTAGATTTTGTTTGACTCCAATACTGTTCGATTTATAGTGCTTTACGCAGTAAGAACTCAAGCCATCCCTTCCTGGTGATTTTCTTTACATTTTTTTGTCAGTGTTAACTTCAGTCATATTTGTGTTCTCCCACTTATGAAGAACAGGTGAGATGATGTATTCCTATCAAACGAATATGTTGAACTTCTAAGTGCATTTTATCATCGATTGAGCAGTAATTGAATTTTATAGCGTGCACCTGAAATTGTAAATATCGACTTGTACCAATTTCTTTCACTGAATTTCAAATTTTATTATCACAAACATACTTCCCATTTATCAAAAGTCCCAGGGCCCTTGAACTTTCATTTATAAGTTCAAGCTAGAAAACTGGGATCATTAAGTTCTGTAGCTCGGAGAACTCCTGAAATTGCAGTATGCGGAGCTGAAGTGGGGGAGGTATTGCGTATGGAAAGAAATTCATACTTGTGATTCAGAATATTATGGTTTGTCTGTAATTTTTTGATAGATATTTCTGAATATCAATGTAACGGGCTCACTTGAAAAGACGTAAATACACTTAGCAGGGTTGTTGTGGTCAGCTTTCTAGTTACTGCACAGAAAGAACCCAAACAAAAGCGGCTTGTGGCGGAATGGGTATATTTGGCTTATAGACTTGAGGGGAGACTCCATCCTGGCAGGGAAAATGATGGCATGAGCAGAGGGGTGGACATCACCTCCGCCACAGCACTGCAAACAGTGGCAGGAAGGTTTGCCAAATACTGGCAAGGGGAAGCTGGCTTATAACCCCATAAACCCACCCCCAACAACACAGTTCCAGTGAGGTTCTAATTCCCGAACTGCCATCAGCTGAGGATTAATCACTGAGAACACATTCCATTTGTTTGTGGGGGACACATGGATCAAACCGTGACAAGGGTAAAAAAAAAATCAGTCCTACTAAATCTTTCTTTTCATCCCAGAGCAAAGCATGGTTCATTCCTTCCCCCAGTGTTCGTTTAGATAAAGGCTCTTTAAATGGCCGTCTCCCAGAACTCCTATGGGGGTGAAAGTTTATGTTGTTTCCACATGATGCTAGATAAATAATGTCATAATGAATCCACCTAAATATTTGCCTTTCTGATGATTTCTTCAAGGTGAATTTTTAAGACAAATGCTTGGCGTAGTGTTTTAAAATGTCTTATGCTGAGAAATGTGTGGGAAGCAGAGGACTCACTGGTTATTGGTCTTGTGTCCTTATAGAAAATAAAGAAGGAGCTGACTGCATTTGTTGATTGATTTTGTAGTGCTGGGTATTGAGTCTGGGGCCTCGTGCCCTCTGCGTGACAGCTAAGCACTCTGCTACTGAGTTACAGCCCAGCCTTTGCCTACTTTTTCACTTTTTAAAGTTACTCCTGTTTCATTATGAGTATCAATGAACAACTTTCTATACATTTATGATTATCTTCCTGTGTCTTGAGGGCTCCAATTTTGGTTCACCTGCAGAGTCCATGGAACGGCCTCGTCTGGCAGTCTAAGCTCGAAGGTCTTCCAGGGGTGGCTTTCATTTAGCTTTAGGCTTGTCTCCAACATGGACTTGTCTCACTTCTGGTTGAAACTCTAGATTGTGGGTCTCCATAGCCCATCTCGAATTCTCTTTGTAATGTTACCATATTTTATTTTCATCTTACCCTTATCACTGTCTAAAATGATCTTATTTATTTTCACTTTATTTTTAAATTTAATATTTAAAATTTTTATTTTGAAATTTTTATTTTGAAATAATTTTTGGGCTGCAGAGATAGCTCAGCAGTCAAGACACTTGCCTACCAAGCCTAAAGATCTGGATTCGGTTCCCCGTACCCACCTAAAGCCAGATACACAAAGTGGCGCATGCATCTGGAGTTTGTTTGCAGTGTCTAGAGGCCCTGGCATGCCCACTGTTTCTCTCTTTCTCCTTGCAAGGTAAAGTCTTGCTCTAAGACCAGGCTGACCTGGAATTCACTATGTAATCTCAGGGCGGGGGGCCTTGAACTCACCGAAATTCTCCTACCTCTGCCTCCTGAGAGCTGGGATTAAAGGCATGAGCCACCGTGCTTAGAGAAAAATATTTTTAAAAAACAAGCTATGGGCTGGAGAGATGATCAGTGGTTAAGGCACTTGCCTGCAAAGCCTAAGAACCCAGGTTCACTTCCCCGGTACCCATGTAAAGCCAGACGCACATAGTGGCACATGAGTCTGGAGCTCATTTGCAGTGACTGGAGTCCTGGTACACCCATTCTCTCTCTCTTTCTTCTATCTCTCTCTGCTTGCAAATGAATAAATAATAGGAACTATTTTTTACAAAAACAAGTTAATACTTGTTTTGATGATTTAAATGTCCTTGTTTTTAGAAAGGTTGACGATGTACTAAATCAAAACTAGATCTTACTCATTAGAGCATAAGCTACAAAGCAGCTGTCAATATGACAGTTTCTTCATGGCTTTTATTTAGATAAAATGATGTGGGATTTAAATTTAGAAAAATTAAGCTAATTTGGTCCCATTAGTGGTGGTAATAAATGTGTGATTTCCTTTTAATCTCTCTAGTCTTTGAGTCTTTGCTGTCATAACAAATATAGAATATGACCTTCTGCCCAGTAGAGTTTTATACTTCATTTTTTAGCCTTTAAAGCACTGTCAAAGGCAGTCAGGATTGTCCACAGCTCTCGACTAGATCTGCCCCTGCCCCTGGTGCCCCTCGTGTGAGTCGGTTAAAAGGAAAAGAAATGAGCAGACAAATGTGATCAAAGAAGACTTAGGATGGAGAGAGGGAAAAAGGCAGGAAGGAGAGGATTGGGAAGTGTGAGAAGACCAAGTGGAAAACATCATGGCTTCAGTTCTATCTGCTCGGCCTGTTTTCTAGGCTCTGTGTTCTTGCCCTGGGAACATATTCTGTCCCTAAAAATAGACCAGTACCATCGGCACCGCAGTAGATAGGTACCTTTTGTTACCTAAGTGGTAAAATTCCTGTAGAGACATTGCTTAGAGCCAGAGACCCGTTCTAGAGAGTAGTATGAAATTTTAATAACTGAGGGAATTTTGTGTTCTGCAAGGTCCCATTGAAAATGTCTGGATGGTTCATTGATTGGGAGGAGAACAAGGGAGCCTTTCATTTCTCAGCCAGGCTGCAGAGGGCACCCTGGGTGGCGGCTGGTGAAGTAGGTGTTTGCTGCTGAGTGGCATTAGGTCTATTTTTATAGCTGGAAACGGTCTATCCTGGAGCTTATTGTTTTAACAGCACGAGAGCAAAGCTGTGTCTTCACTGGTGGAATTTCACATTCCACCGTGGGATCAGCAGCCTCCCTGTTTGCTTTCAGCTGCCATGGATTTGGCTTTTGAACTTCTAAGCATTAATTTCAGAATCTGTTGCGTGTTTACTTCACCTTACAGATTATTTGAAGAAAAGAGACTAGAAACACCCATGGTTGGCCTGTAATAGTCAACACTTTGAGTTTCTAAGTCATCATCTCACGTTCTCCCGGCTCCAGCAGCTCATCTGTGGTCTGCTTGCTTGAGCCTTGCTCATAATTACCTCTGTCAAATGCATGCGATTTGTCCAGAGTTCTAAACCAACTGTTATTTTCTTCAACTGATATGGTCAATTTCCCTAACTCTGTCTCGAATGTTTGATTTTGAAGGGAATTGTGAGAGAAACAAATGGGGGAGGGGGCACCCATAAACCTCAACCATTAAAATTCTTTCCTGTTTTCTCATTCCCTGTGGATCTTCACACATACAAAGGCGTGCCTCGTGGCAGTGAGCTGTTTCATTTTCGGTTCCTTTCCCTGAATATTTACTCCATTGTCTTGTGCCAGCTTTTGTGTGTGAGGTTGGTGAACATGTTTTCATGTGTGCATGATCGTGCATGCGTGTATGCGTGTGTGTCTGTGCATGTGTGTGTTTGTATATGTGGGGGTCTATGTGTATATGGTTGCATGTATCTCTCTCTCTCTCTCTCTCTCTCTCTCTCTCTCTCTCTCTCTCTCTCTCTCTCTCTCTCTCTCTCTCTGTCTGTGTGTGTGTGTGTAAGCCAGAACTTGACATTGGGTGATCTCTTCAGTCACTCTTCTCTCTAATTACTGAGTCAGGGTCTCTGAGTTAAACCCCAGGAATCCCCTGTTTCTACCTCACAGGCACTAGAATTATATGTGAGCTGTCACACCTGCCTGGGGTTTAGGTGATCTCTTAGAGGTTCCAACTCTGGTCCTCCACTTGCAAAGCAAGCACTTTATCCACTAAACCATATCCCTAGCCCCTCAATAATACAATTTTTATGTTTTTTTAATATTTATTTATTTGCAAGCAGTTAGGGAAGGAGGGAGGGAGAAAGGGATGGGAAAGAGAATGGGCACACCAGACCCTCTTGCCACTCACTGTAAATGAACTCTAGTTCATGTGCCACTTTGTGGATTTGGCTTTATGTGGGTACTGGAAAATTGAACCCAGGTCCTTAGGCTTTGCAAACAAGTGCCTTTAACAACTGAGCCATCTGTTTAGCCCAAAAATATAATTAAAAATATATATATATTCTTTGGGGAGTGGTTCAAAGTAGGGTGTTACTCTAGCCCAGGCTGACCTGGAATACACTAGTAGTCTCAATTTGGCCTGGAAATCCTGGCAATCCTCCTCCCTCTGCCTTCCAAATGCTGGGATTAAAGGTGTGCGCCGCTATGCCCAGTATATATTTTTTAAAATATATTTTTGTTTATTTGCAAGCAGAGTGGGCTGAGGAGAATGGTCATAACAGAGCTTCTTGCCACTACAAATGGACTACAGATGTATGCATCATTTCATGCATCTGGCTTTACATAGGTACTGGGGAATCAAACCCTGGCTATTACCATTTGAAGTGTCTTACTTCCTTTGGCTGATTTATGTTGTATAGTTATTACCAAAGTTTTTGCTGGCCCATTTAATTTACATTTTAAAATATGATTTTTGTCATTCAGTTTCTTTCAGATATAAAAGTAAGCTTTCCAGAAAGAATGTATAACTTAGTTTATTGCTTATCTGAATAGTTTATTTAAAGTGTAATCACTGATTTTCTGACAGCTTTCTAATTTAATTTTTTAAACTGAAATTAACTCATTAGCTCAACTTATGTCATCTTTTGACTCACTTTATTCTATTTCTCCTGCTTAGAAGCATTGCTAAAAGCTGTAATAACTCTTGAACAAATCAGCACATAGGAGGCAGAGGCAGGAGGATTGACACAGGGCAGCCTGATCTACAAAGAAAGTTCCAGACCACTTAGGGATACGTGGGGAGATCTAGTTTCAAACAGTCCATGTTTCTGTTTTCAAAAACGTTTTCTTCCCTTTTGTCATTTGTCTCTTTCCTGAATCTTCAGCACAGTGGCCTTGGCTTTATGCACCTCTGGTTTATTCAGTTAATGTTGAAGCGACTGTGAACTTTACTACAACTTTAGCAGTTGAACGATATTCTTCCATATACATCCTTCGATGCTGAGTGAAGGATTCCTATCAGAGGTTCCTACCGTTTCATAGAGTTGCTTCTTTTCTAATCTTTCTGCAGAGTTTCCAGTAAGGAGAAAAGCGGAGCTTCTTTTCTCTGCCTGCTTCCTCCTGAGATTTCTCACCGTTGGGTGACAGCAGCCATAACAGTGAGCTGTAAACAGGGGGCATTCAGTCCTGTCTTGTCCAGGAAAGCATAGTGTGGCCTGGCACGAAGTCATGTGTCAGTAAGAGTTTGTTAGGTAGACAGATGGCCTGTAAAACTTGGAGCTTTTTGAGATGTGTGATCAGAAATCCTCTTTTTTTTTTTTGTTTTGGTTTTTGTTTTTCGAGGTAGGGTCTCGCTCTAGTCCAGGCTGACCTGGAATTCACTCTGTAGTCTCAGGGTGACCTTGAACTCAAGGCGATCCTCCTGTCTCTGCCTCCCGAGTGCTGGGATTAAAGGTGTGCGCCACCACGCCCGGCATCAGAAATCCTCTTAATTGTGTTAAATTCAGCATCCAAGACTCCTGACTGTCAGCTTCAGTCCATGATATAGTAACAGCAGAAAGTTGTGTCCCTCTCTGAAGTGTACTGACGTGGATGTGTGTGTTACACTTTTGTTTCTGAAGGAAGTTGAAGTTCGGAACAAAGACCTGGAGGGCCAGCTCTCGGACTTAGAGCAGCGCCTGGAGAAGAGTCAGAATGAACAAGAAGCTTTTCGCAATAACCTGAAGACGCTCTTAGAGATTCTGGATGGGAAGATATTTGAACTCACAGAATTACGAGACAATTTGGCCAAGCTACTAGAATGCAGCTAAGGAGAGCGAAAGGGCCAGTTGATTCAAAGATAACTGTCTTCATAGGACTGTTTGGGCTCGGCACCAAGATTGCACAAAAAAAATTTTTGAATATCACTCCTCCACGAGGAGGATGTTTTGAAAATTGGAATTGTATATTTCAGTGTAAATTTTAGAATTCAGCTTGTAGCTAGTTGGGGAAAAAAAAAGATGAAAAACTTGAACTACAAATTACCTCCATGTATATTGGCCATAGTTAACTAGAAAGTTATAGACACTTAATGCAATCTCTTTTTTTTTTTTTCTTTGTCCTGATATTCGCCAGTGGGAGAATTAACAATGTCTGGATCCCATCCCTTCTTTGTGTTCAACACAGTGAAGATTATCTGCTTTTTAAATTAATTTATTTATGATATCTAGAGCTGTGTTTTGTGCAAAAACTTAATAACGAAAGCCCTGTCTTTTGTTGTAATCTGAATAATTTCTCAGGATATTTTTGCGCCGCTGAGAAGTGGTGCCATTACCAATTAATTCTTGCCAGGAGTGAGAGAGCGCTGCATCGTGAATTCCAATCACGGCAATTGGGTGGCTAGAATTCTTCCCTTTTTTGTACTGGAAGATTTTTCACACTGGTGACTACCCGGCACGCTCTGCTGTTCTCTGACCCTGTCTGTTGTATAGTTTACTTTTCCATATCGATTCTATGTACTTATGAGAGGATCTTGTCCCCCATTTTATTACACATTTTAAAGCCAACTAACAAAGGCAGCTGAGTCCCTAAGAAAATTTTTCTTTTTAAATTTCTAATAAATTTGACACACAGAACTGAAATACAGCAGCCCGTCCCTTGACGGTCTAGTCTAGCAATGTTAAGTATATTTACAGAAAATATGCAGTTACATTTCTTTATATATTTTGCAAGAAATCTTTTCTGAATGATCAATGCATTTCAATTTATGAATCCTAATGGTTACTAGGGAACTGTTTATTAGAGATCATTTGAAGGTGTTTAGCTGTTTGCAAGGGGATCCGTTTCCATCTTCTAGCTGATCAGGACCGTACCTACATCGGGAGCATGACGGACGGAGATGACGGATGGACTGTCTGGGTCTTACGTCACCCACATCTTTCTCACACCTCACAAGGCAATATTCTGAACTGTTACCTAGGCATTTTAAAACGGGAAACACATTCACCAGGCTCTTCTCCGTGAGCAGGTTTTAATGTTGTTTTGATGTAATTTTAAAAGACTTTTAGCCAACATACCTTTCTTTCTATGCTAGATTTCTTTTACAAAGCTGTTTTACAAGTAAGCCAAGTGCTGTGCGGTCGGCTCATGGAGTGGGAACTGTGTCGGAGTACAGACGTTCTTGCTGGACACGCTTGTGATGTCCAGGAGGGCTTTTCTCTAGTGGACACTTGAGTGTCTGACTGTGGACTCAAGGAATGCATTGACCTTGGGCTTGGACCCCAAGGGTTGAATTGTTACTACAAAATTAAGCAAATTCATCAAGTTGTAACCATTTTTTTTAATTCATCAACAGCTTCTCAACACTAGATAATGTTGTTTTATACTTGTGTATGTACATAAATACATACATATTAATTTATATTAGGGTGAAAAATAAATGGTTTCTTTCTAAAGATAGTTTCTACAGTGAGTTTTAGGTGTCTCTGAAAAGTTTGTATCAGACACTTAATCATCCTCTATTATATGTCTCAGTCATCATGTAAGTCACTTTCATCCATTTTAGGATATTTTCCTTACCTATTTATTATAAGGAGAATAATTTAGGTGAATATGCTCGGAGCTGAGATATTTCTCTGATAAATCAGGTAACAAAATGTATTTGATGGATAGAATTTGAAACAGACTTTATGTATGAGTTTCTGAGTAACAAAGAATACCAAGTTTTTCATTTAAATAGGAAACTAATACTCTAGGGTTCAGGGAATTTAGCTAAGAAGAGTTAAAAAAATAAAAATAAAAACCAAAACAGTGTAAGCTGTTGAAATGGTAAGTGAATTATTTTAATGATGTAATAAAATATTTTTAAATTTTGGCACAGTGGTGATTTAATGGGAAAATAACTCACCAAAATGTCTCCACTTGGATTGTATTGATAATGTGAGACATATGTGTAATTCAATATATACATATACGTATATGTATATACAGAAAATTATTTTTAATATTTTCCTACTGATGTGAAATTTAAAATTGGAAATTTTGTGGTTGTTTTCCGTGTCCAATAGAGCCTAATTGTTTCTATTTTAGTGATTAAACAATTTCTTGAGGGCTGCACCTTTAAATTCCCAGATTGTCAGTAGACTTGTACAGTATATGGGATACGGTGGACACAAATGCACATATAAATAAAACATTCTTATTGAGACTATTTTAAACATTTGTTCACAGTAGGAGAGTATAAATTGTCATCTAAGAGTCATAATTAGGTTGTGTGCCTACTATAGTTTTTTTTAATTTCTGTATTATATAAATGTTTGCATATTAAAATTTGATTTTTCCCAGAGATAAATATGATATAATGTATCTATATTTAGGTTGAACTGTGGTGATATATTTATCAGAACATCCAGTTGGAGACTGTAGCCTGAGCATGTGGAATTACAGTGACAGAGAAACGGAGCGATGGATCCCATGTGTATAAGTTATTACATTATGAATTCTTGTACAAAAGCAAAAACTGGAAAAATACAGTTTTTATTTTGAAATACATTTGTTGTTCTCTGGAGAACGTACTTCCTCTTTTTCTTTTCCTTCAGTCTTTTACAGAATTTTAAAAGCATTTAAGTGATGGCAGCATTTACTTAAATCCCACAGGTGCTACAGGATTTTTGCATCAGTGTGTTATGTTGTGAAATCCTAACTTTAACATAAAAGGTTTTATAAGTATTTCCCTGCCTGGAAAATTAGTGTTTTGTTTTGTTTTGTTCTCTCCCATTCCCTCTCTCTCTCTCTCTCTCTCTCTCTCTCTCTCTCTCTCTCTCTCTCTTTCTCTCTCTCTGTCTCTGTCTTTCTCTCTCTCCTTTCCTTCTTCCCTCCCTCCCTCTTTCTCCAGATCTAAAAAAAAAAAAGGTTTTACAGTTGCATCCTTTCTATCACTATAGAAAAGCTTGCCTTTTTTTTTTTTCAGATGAAACTAACAAAGGACACTCAAAAGGTACTGCTACCTTTGAAAACTTGTTTTTTCATCTGGTTAAATTTAAATAGTTTAACAAGTGTGCCTTCATCTTCTGTCTTCCATATTTTATCCACCTCTGGAGTGGGCAGCTCAGCTGCTCTCCTTGTCTGGATTTCCTCTCAGTACTGGAATGGGAGGAAGCCATAGGAAAAGCCTGAGGAGTGATTTGATCTTTTCATTTATGTAGCATCAAAAAATTTTAATGTCCCTTAAAATGTAGACTTTTGTCTCTTGTGTGTGTAATAACATTGTTCCATTATCATTCATGAAGTAAATTGTTTCTTTTTTTGTTTTTCCATGGTGCTGGGGTTAAACCCAGGGTGTAGCATAATTGCTGTGCCATTGAGCCACACCCACAGTCCTATATAAATTTTAAAGAAGAAAACTTTCAGGTAAGAAGTAGTTGAAGCCAGGCATGGTGGCCCATGCCTTTAATCTCCACCTTTGGGAGGCTGAGGTAGGAGAATCACTACCTTCAAGGCCAGCCTGGGAAACGGAGTGACTTCCATGTCAGCCTGGATTAGAATGAGACTCTGCCTTTAAAAAAAAAGGGGGGGGAGGAGGAGGAAGAGGAAGAAGAGGAGGAAGATACAGTTGAGCTTGTCACACTTATAAAAATAATCTTAAGGACACGGTACTTTCACCTGAGTAGGAATAAGTATTTGTTGAGAATGTATTTTAGTAATCCTTAGAAAAGAACCATTTTGAAATGGGGCAGATCACCTTCAATTTCCTCTAAATTATGAGCATGTATTTTTTCTAATATTGCTATTAATTATACTTAAAAATTGTTTTTGGGTGAGGCGTGGTGACACACACCTTTGATCCCAGCACTTGGGAGGCAGAGGTAGGAGGATCACTATGAGGATCACCATGAGTTTAAGGCCACCCTGAGACTACATAGTGAATTTTAGGTTAGCCTAGGCTAGAGCGAGACCCTTCCTGAAGAGAGAGAGGCTGGAGAGATGGCTCAGCAGTTAAAGGCACTTGCTAGCAAATGCCTAATGGCCAGGGTTCGATTCCCCAGCACCCACTTTGTCAGTTGCACAAACTGGCTCATACATCTAGAGTTCATTTGTAATGGCAAGACGCCTTGGTGTGCGATCTTTCTCTCCTCTCCTTACAAATAAAATATTTAAATATAAAGAGAGAAAAGTCAAGTGTGTTGGCCCATTCCTTTAATCCCTGCACTCTCGAGGCAGACATAGGACTAAAGAGTGAGTTCCAGGTCAGCCTGGGCTAGAGTGAGACTCTACCTTGAAAGCGAGAGAGAGAGAGAGAGAGAGAGAGAGAGAGAGAGAGAGAGAGAGAGAGAGAGAGAGAGAGGAGAGAGATCTAATAAGCTGGCTCAGTGGTAGAGTGCCTGCTTAGCATGAAGCCCTGAGCTTGACCCCCAGCATTGTATATATTTTTAAAATTTATTTATTTATTTATTTTGGTTTTGTGAGGTAGGGTTTCGCTCTAGCCTAGGCTGACCTGGAATTCACTATGTAGTCTCAAGGTGGCCTTGAACTCACGGCAATCCTCCTACCTCTGCCTCCCAAGTGCTGAAAATATTTTATTCATTTTCAAGCAGAGAGATACAGAGAGAGAGAGAGAGAGAGAGAGAGAGAGAGAGAGAGAGAGAGAACACCAAGGCCACCACCTTGTGGGTCTGGCTTATGTAGGTACTGAGGAATTGAACCGGAGGCCTCAGGCACTGGAGCCAAGTGCCTTAACCACTGAGCCATCTCTTCAGCCCCCCAGCATTGTATATTAAAGCCCATGTGTGGAATCCTAATGCTTGGGAGGTGGAGACAGGAGAATCAGGAGTTCAATGTCATCCTCAGCTACATAAGGAGTTGTAGGCTAATACAGTGCTTCTTGAAACTTTCTCGTCTCAATAAAATCAAATGAGCAGAGAGAATGTGTACCACTTAGAGTTAAGACAGCTGTATACAAAAATGGAGAAAGTATACTGATTTCTCTTGGGAAAATGAAGGAGCAAATTTTTACAAAAGTCTTCATTGGACCTTAATTTTTTAATTCTATTTTTCATTTTTCCAGCAGTCAATATCTATTAACTGACCAGATCACAGCAATACCATGGCAGACACCTTAGTTCATCCTTCTAGTAAGCCTATTGATCTGGTCCTTCCTGTTGCCAGCATGGCCACCTTCCACGAAGTGGTTGTCTTGTCTTCATTCCACCTCATGGAAAAGACACTTGGAAGGACCATGGGAAGCTATGTGATTCCTTGAAGATCTCAGGAATCAGATCCTCCATGCAGATGAAGCCGTATTTACCGAGAGAGCCAGCAATCAGAGTGTTACCTGTCAAGGCAGTTGGCTTCTTAGGGGTTTTGCCATAGCCACGCTTGTAGATTAGCTCATTTTCTGACTTCAGGATTGGGGAGCCCCAGGCAGTGGAAGGCTTCACAATCCTCAGCATTGTTGAGCTTAACAAAGGTGCCACTGAAGATGGGCTGAGGCGCAGAAGCTGCAACACTTTGTGGACCCGTGATACTCTGATGCTGATGACACCATCACCGGCCCGTTTGGATTGTGAGGTACACAGATGTTGCCAGCTTGCCTGGCCATCCGGGCCATTGGGTCTCAGCTCCTTGTGGTAGTGCTCAGCCTTCTTCCTCCTCACCTTTCAAAGAATCTTCTGGACAAGCTTCTTCCTCAACACACTTCCCTTTCAACTTGACCAAATTCCTTTGCTTTTTCTTAAGGGTTTCTGGCACAGCAAGAACCTTTTTCTTCTCTCTTCAACACCCCCAACTGGAAAAGAGGTGGATCTTAATTTTAAAAAAAATGGTACCAACTGGAAAAGAGGTGGATCTTAATTTAAAAAAAAAAATTGTCTTCACTTATTTGCAAGCAGAAAGCATGCACCAAAGCCACTAGCCATGGCAAATGAACTCCAGAAGCATGCGCCACTTTGTGCATCTGGCTTTACATGGGTACTGGAGAATTGAACCCAGGTCCTTAAGTTTGTACAGGCAAGGGACTTAACTGCTGGGCCTTCTCTTCAGCCCGTGTCTATTCTTTTATAAACTTTTTTCTTCATCCGTCTTTGATGCTTATAATTCTTGACATTAAGTTAAAAATCATAAGTTTGCAGGAATCTTATTGAGGGACCATGTTTCAGTCCCATTTTTTAAAAATGCCCTGGGGAGACGAGTTAGTGAGTAAACGTGTTTGTTGTGCAAGCCTGCATTCAGACCCCCAGAACTGTCTACAGCCATATCACCCTGAATGCACCCAGATCTCAAGAACCCACATATGAAGCCAGACATGGCAGTATGCAGCCATGATCCCAGTGCGCCGCTGTGAGATGGGAGGCAGAAGCAGGAGAAGCCCCAGACGCTTGCAGGCCACCTAGCAAACACAAGAACCTGCCTTAAAACAATAATCCCTTACAGATTTCTGATCTAACACAAGAAACTTGAAGTGTCCAAGTTTTTTAAATATTTTATTTATTTATTTTCAAGCAGAGAGATAGAGAGAGAGCACCAGGGCCACCACCTTGTGGGTCTGGCTCATGTGGGTACTGGGGAATTGAATCCGGGGCTTTAGACACTGGAGGCAAGTGCCTTAACTGCTGAACCATCTCTCCAGCCCAAGTGTCCAAGTTTTGTTAGATAAGAGATCAAATGTAAGAGAAGGAAGGAGGACAAGAGGGCCCAGGAGCAGGGTTCAGGGAAATGGGATGGTGGATGAGAAGTACAGAGAGCTCCTGTCCATGAGAAGGCAGGAGGGGATTAAAGCCCCAAACAAGAGAAATTCTTCATATGTAAAATTTCAGTCTATTAAATGTAAGTAGCTGTGTAGATGTACATACCTGTAGTTCTAGCATTCATACATACCTGTAGCTCAGCAAAGGCTGAGGTTGGAGGATTGCAAATTCGAGACCAGCCTGGGCTACATAGTAAGACCCTGTGTCAAAACAAAATATAGCAAGTTGTAAGACCCTAGGAAGACAAGGCTCTTTAATTTCCTAGGGAAACAAGTTGTATACAGGAATCACACCTCCACCAGCCCAGAGCAACAGCTCACTGGGGTGTGAGCTTTGCTCTCAGTTCTGGATGACTTTGTGATCAGAGTTAGCTCCTAGAAATTAACATCTTCCCCAGTTGATCAAACCAGTTGCAGAAGTTAATTCATGGAATCGGGTGAAAGCACTTTATGTAGTTCCCAGTCAGAGTAGACCTTCAATGAATTGTTGGAAAAACACGTGCGTCTGGGGCTTCTCCCATCTCTAGGTAGCACGCTGGGATCATGACTGGCTTCAGATGTGGGTTCTGGAATCTGATTAGATCAGGTGCGTTCAGGGTGGTACGGTGTAGACAGTTCTGGGCATCTGAACACAGGTCATCAGACTTGCACAGCAGCAAACATTGACCCATCTCCCCAGGGATATAATAGTCCTCTGAGATTGGTTAGGTTACTTATCTCATATACCAAACTGATTAAAAATATGCCCTACCTCAAAAAAACAAAAAAAAATGCACAACACGCATAAAGTTTACCATTTAAACCCCGTTTACATGTACACTTGAGTGGCATTAAGTCCTTTCAGTGTTGTGTTATCACTACTGTTTCCTTTTTCATTGGTCATAAATAAACTATTCTACTTTATGGCTGGATGATTTGTCCATAGGTGTTGTGTTTAACTGGAATCCCAGTGTTGGTCTATTTGTGTTACGTTCTCAAGGTCCATTCATATTTTCACATATCTCAGAATTCCCTTTCTTTTGAGACTGAATAAAATGCCACTGTTTGTGTGTTTAAACCATATTCAGTTTCTTTCTTTCTTTTCTTTTTTTTTTTTTCTAGGTAGGGTCTTGCTCTTATCCAGGCTGACCTGGAATTCATTATGTAGACTCATGGTGGCCTCGAACTGACAGTGATCCTCCTACTTCTGCCTCCTGAGTGTTGGGGTTAAAGGCATGCACTACCATGCCTGGCTGAATTTTTTAATTTATTCATTTATTTCCAGAGAGAAAGAGAGAGAAGATGGGCACACCATGGCTGTAGCTGCTGCAGATGAACTCCAGATGCATCGCCACTTTGTGCATCTGGCTTTACATGGGTCCTGGGGAATTGAACCCAGGTCCTTAGGTTAAAGGTGGGCAACTTAACTGCTGAGCCATCTTTCCAGCCTCTAAACCATATTTTCTTTATCCAAACACCAGTTGATGGACAGTTGGGTTGTTTCCACCATTTGGCTATTGTGAGAAATGCTATTGCAAGCATATATAGATGTGTGTGTGTGTGTGTGTGTGTGTGTGTGTGTGTGTGTGTGTGTGTGTGTGTGTATACTCTTTGGGTCATATACCTAGGAGGAAGTGACTCATATGGTAACTATGTTTAATGTCTGGAGGAACCAGCAAAGGCTTGGACTTGAATTGGGTAAAATGTAAAGGTTTGTCAAACAAGATGCTGGGAAATGATAGTCTCGGACCTAGTGTTTGTTACTAGATTTGGATATGATTCACTGGCCTATGACCACACATCTTTTACATCTGACATACTGAGACCAGCTGTGGCCCAGGCCCTGTTTTGGAATAGACACTGGAAGAAAGCCAGAGTTGAGTGCTGGACCCGGGTATTTCTAGTGTGTAAGTACTGTGGCAACGCTGGACACTAGCAGCAGGGGGCCCAAGAAAGGACTGGGAAGTCTTCCCAGAGGAATGCTGCTGGAGGAGCAGGAAGAGCTAGTTGTAAGAGTGCAAGAGAGTGCTCCGTGCCGAGGCTCAGGGCAAAGCATGGAGACATTTAAAGTGAAGTGTGTCCGTGGGAAGCTCGCCTAGCAAAGGGCATGGCAGGTTTGGTTTTCACTGCAATGGGAATGGCTAGACAGGGAGGGGGGTTATCATTGCAAAGAAGGGATGGAATTAAACTGTGTTTTAGGAACCCAGGTAGTTACAGGAAGCACGGAATCCCTGCTGAGACCAGTGACACACTTCAAGCTCATCACTGGATGACCAAGAGGCAGTGATGGGCCTGAAGAGTGTGTCAGACATAGAGTGAGCTGGACTCCTGATTTATTTATATGACAAGGATGGCTCCTGGGTCTCCTGCAGGGAGACCTGCATGGAAGCTGGAAGGTAGAGACCCAGGATAGACAGGGGATTTCCCTCCCTTCCTCCCTTCTTTCCTTCCTTCCATGTTGACTGTCCATTTGAAACTGTGGGTCCAGACGGGCACTAAAGAGCTCTTTGGAAATTAACACTATGTATGATGGCATCTGAGGGATGAAAGCTGGGGGGAACACAAGTTGAACCTGAGGTTCTAGTCCAGGGACATCCTGAGAAAGCAGAGTGGCCAGCAGGGTTGTGGTGTTAACCAGAAAAGTGGGGCCTTCTGGAAACTTACTGTGGAGTTCTAGAAAGACAGATTTCACACAGAAATAAATCAACAAATCAATGTCACACTGTGGTCTGATGAGATCTTTCACCAATATTTGACTTTTCAATATATTTTAACTTCAAAGGAATTTAAAGCAAACAGACACAAATATTCATTGTGCAGCATTTAAAAACACTGAAATCCAGCCACAGGCTAACTGCTTTTTGTGCAGATGCTGGAACAAGGCCATCTCTGAGAGCTGAGGAGGTTCCTGGTATGTCCAAAGCTGAGAAAGCATCGCTGATTTCTCGGTGAAAACGGGCACCTTGTTGATGTGTGCAGCCGAATCCAAGTAGGAAATAACCTGTCTTACCCCATCACAGCTTTTATGAAAACAGTTATATTGTCTTTTATCGATGTACCAATTAAATGCTCTGTACCATTATTTAGGTGTATAACATTTAGGCTGTAGCCAAAAGAAATCAAGCATCCCCACACCCTTCTCCTGGTCCTTTTGCCTCCTGGCATCAAGGTCCAAGGGCCTTCCTGCATTGCTTCTATTGTCAGTGTGTTATTTTGATACTGAATTCATCGCTAGACCAGGTCATGTTGCATCTGCCTTGCTAGAGAAAGTGTACATTTGTATTATCCTAAGTGTCCCTAACTCTTATCTCCAGTAGAAATGATTTCAAATGATAACAACAGAAATATTCTTTGTAGTTCATTTTAGTTAGGCTCCCCTGGCATTTTAATTCCAGTTTGATTTATATTTAAAATTAGTTTGGAGCTGGGCGTGGTGGCGCATGCCTTTAATCCCAGCACTCTGGAGGCAGAGGTAGAAGGATTGCTGTGAGTTTGAGGCCACCCTGAGACTACATAGTGAATTCCAGTTCAGCTTGGACTAGAGAGAGACCCTACCTCAAAAAAACAAAAACAAAATAAAATAAAATAAAATTAGTTTGGATTCCTTGAGTAGGTATGGCTTGTCATTTGGGCAACAAATTGAGCATATTCAATTTCAGAAAGAAAAAAAAATGAGCTACCGGTGTTCACAACTGGCTTGAAATGACCCATAAAATTTGCCAGTCAACTTGTGAATTGCCAAATAAACAATAGCCTTTAACCCACTCTCGTTTATTGTTCTATATTTGATTAATCTTAGTCTCCTTTAGCAGAACTTTTATTTTAGAGTTCTGCACATGAAAATTCCAGAATTTTTTTCCTGAGGTAGGGTCTCTCTCTCTCTCTCTTTCTCTCTAGCTCAGGCTGACCTTGAACTCACAGTGATCCTCCTACCTCTGTCTCCCAAGTGCTAGGATTAAAGGCATGTGCCACCATGCTCACACACGCCAGGTTCCAGAATTCTCTACATGAATGCAATCAGAACTACACAGTTCAAGTCCAAACCCACCATGACACAACCGTCCCACAGAAATTTCATGAGCCAAGTGTCATGTCATCCCCTTGCTGTAGATGGGCTGTGTGGGCTTCAGCAGGTGAGAAGCAAAGCAGGCCGGGAAACCACAGCCCCTCTACTGCCTTGGCCCTCCTGAGCCATCTGATGTGTGCAGCTGAGCCCATTAGTATGAAGGTTTCTTCTCTGAACCCATGGTCAGAACTGATCACAAGCTTCTGCTCTGCCTGAGGAGCCTTCACACAAGATCAGCAGGAAAAAGAGATGAGCCACTGGCCCCCACTGCTGTCCCGTGACATGCAGGAAGAATCTTCTGGACAGGCACGCGTGTTTAGGTGGCATATTCTACTTTTTACCTTCATGGGCTAGGAGGATGGAGATGCTAGGAAGCTCCCCTCCAAGCTAAAGACTGAACTAAGATGTTTTGTCAAGACCTTAGGAGCCCTGCCAAAGACGGAGAGCAGATACTGCCTTTTGAGAGTGAGCACACCATCCTCTGTCCCCGATTGTTGTCATGTGGGCCGGGCAGAGTGCCCACAGTTACCTCCACCAGTTCCTCGTAATACCCTGCTCATCCCATGTCCTCAGCCCAGGCCTGCTAAATATTAATCCACAAGTCAATAAGGGAAAAGGTTCAAATTCTCCTCTTGACTAAGGATGTGTTCATCATACCAAGATATTGCCAAGCCATCATTCCAGGCTAATTGCTTTCTCAGCAAATTCCCCACTTTTTAAAAAATATTTTACTTATTCATTTTCAAGCAGAGAGATACAGAGAGAGAGAGAGAGAGAGAGAGAGAGAGAGAGAGAGAGAGAGAGAGAAAACCTTGTGGGTCTAGCTTATGTGGGTCCTGGGGAATTGAACCTGGGGCCTTAGGCACAGGAGGTAAGTGCCTTAACCGCTGAGCCATATCTCCAGCCCAAATTCCCCACTTTTTAAAGCAAGAGCACTGCAGGGAAGGAGAATAAGAAACTGTACAGATACGTGTCACGGAGCCCCTGCCCTGGCCCTCTGGGGATGGCTAATGCCTCTGCTTGCAGAGGAAGAATAGGGGTTCTGGTTAAACTCTGATGGACCTTCAGCCTGTCTTTCTAAAGAAGTGTATTTTTCTTTGTCATTCTTGGCAAGAAAAGATGATATAAGACATAGAGTTGATGCTTCTTTCTGTGGAGCAGGGTAACCAGGAAGATTGAAGTCTCTCCTGAGCCTCCTTTCTGTTGCCTGGTTGGTTATTTCATCTCAAGACTAGATAGACTATTGGGATGAACAGGATGAGGAGTCCCTTAGATCCCGAGATGCCTGCTTCACACAGAAAGGGGAAATGTGGACACAGAAGTTGCTCTCGCTGAACCAGCCCCACTCAGCAGTTCTCTCTCATGTCACAGTGGGCTAATGCACATAGCTCAAAGGAACCTTGGGGACAGCTCTTTGAAACTCCAGAGCCTGTGGTTGGGTGTCTCACACTGCTGGCTAAGAGCACTGAGTACCAGGAGGCCCATCTTCTCGTCTCTCCGGAAGAGCACTCACCTGGGCTGCTAGAATCAAGATCACCAAGGACAAAAGGTGAGTCATACCCATTTCTCCATCTAGAGAACCTGGTATTTCCCCAGCACCTTCTCCAGCAAGAACTCCTCCCATCAGCTAAGAATTCAACGGGACATGTAGATTGTGGTCCATGCTGCCTGCACACTGAGGGCTGTGCTGAGCCTGGGAGTGGACAGCATCTTGAGAGCCAGCAGATATGTGAGCTGTTTAAATAATGTGGCCTGAAGAACTCGGGGAGCCCAGTGGCTGGCACACCCAAAGCCCTAAGTTCCTTCCCCAGTGCAGAAAGTGGGGGGAGGCTGCAAAAATACTAAGACAGGCATGATGATGCATGGCTGTAATCCTAGAGTCAGAAGGCTGAGGCAGGAGAGTGGTGAGTTCAAGGGCAGGCTGAGCTACATAGATACTGTCTTAAAGGGGGGGCAGTGTGGAGCAGAATGAAAACACAAAGGGTCTTTGAGACACCCCCCCAAATCCCCGTCCAGCTTCATCTCCAGGCAGCAAGTGCAGAGTGGTGGGCTTTGTTTCCTCCAAGCCTGGCTGATAACTCTGACAGGGTGATAAAGATAAGGTTCTCAGTGAGCTGTGCTTTTTTTGCCTTTTGATTGTCCGCTTCAAAGAATTTTGAATTACCTTCCATTTCTTTTCACTTCTTCACAAAAAAGAATTAAATCAAGAAAGACTTGACCAATGCATTCTTTTCACGACTCCAATCTCTTCTCAATGTTGTCTTCTCTTATAAGAATGAAGGTAATTTTATCTGTTGCTGAGTTTATGGTTAAGTCCTCGCAGGTAATATGTTTATTTCTTCAAAATATTTGTTTTCTGATCTGATTGCGGTGATCAAAATGTCATGCATCAAGTGATGTTCTGTCTTAAAGCGGATTTGCTGTTATCACAGCTAAGAAAGGTCTCCAACCTCCCACTCCGAACTTCGTGCAGTAGCCGTGACTTCACAGCAGAGAAAAGGTATGAGTAGGTTTCCAGTAGCATCTAAAGTCTACTGAAATTTGATGTGAATTGTGTCCAAGCCCATGTTTTGGATTAAGAAAAGGAAGCAGTCAGTCAGTGATCTCACTCCATCTTTATTGTAAGTGGGGATGAAAAGGGACTTGATTACGTTGGCTGGATTCCATTTGTGTGAATTAAGGCAGAGCTCATTATTAGCGGGTTTCCATTCCACACACCATGAGGTGTCTGTCCCCACACTGTGAGGGGTTGGTGCTCCCACTCCCAAGGGAGAAGTGAGGTCTCTGCAAATATCTGTTAAATCTTGGGGGCTTTGGTTTTCCAGACTGTAAGTAGAGATGTGTCATCCAACGTAACGGTTCATCAAGTGCATTTCCAAGTGTTGTAGTCCATAGCTGTGGCGATGTGAATTACACAACCCTTTTGTTTTTTTTAAGAGGGCCTTATAGATCCCATGCTGGTCTCAACCCCACTGTGTAGCTGAGAATAACCTTGAACTTCTGATCCTTCTGTCAGATTCTGGGATTACAGGCACATGCTTGGTTTATGCTAGGCAAGCACTCCACCAACTCCATAGCACTTCTTGGCATTGCCTTCCATGAAGACCTTCATACTGTATTGGTCTATAGTGTTCTTCACATGTGTGACCTGCTGAAGCTTTTGACACACCTGTAACTGTGCTTGTCTGTCCCCCCAGTCCCAGTGTTGTTCTCTGGAAATGAGGGAAATGGTCTATAATATTCACAATATTGTGAGGAGAAAGGACTGAAATTCAAAGCCCTAAATAAAAAGGCTTCTCTTCTTGAGGCAGAGGTGTGCCTAGAAGTCACTGTTTATTTCAAAATATGATGAAGTTTCCTTAAACATACCTACCCTTCAATCCAGCCATTCTGTCCCCAGCTATTTACTTAAAAATAAAAATGCATATCCTCCCAAGGACTTGCATATGAATCTTTATCACAATCTCTGCAAACTGAAAATCACTGTTAAGAGGTAAACAAACAGGCCGGGGAGATGGCTCTGAGGTTAGGGCCCTTGCTTGCAAAGCCTGCTTGCCTGGGTTTGATTTTTCAGCTACCCATGGAAAGCCAGACACAAAAAAGTGGCCCATGTGTCTGGTGTTCATTTTCAGTGGCAAATGGCCCTGGTGCACACACACGTGGAAATAATCTTTTGAAAAAGAAGTGAATGGAATCTAGTATTACATCCAGTCCAATGGATTACTGTGTAGCAATGAAAAGGCATTGCGTGTTGAATCTCAAATTGAGTGAACAAGGTCAGACACAGGAGTACACACTGAAGGTTTCTATTTATGCAAAATTCTAGAGAAAGGTAATGAAAATGTGATGCATGTACATGATGGGTTATATTTAGCTGCACATGTGATATGAAATATGAAAGCAGAGGGGGTCACTGGGGGTGAAGAGGTTTAATTTAGAGATGGTGGTGGAAAGATGGGGGGAGGAGGCTTAACCAAAACTAAGGATACATTAAAAATAACATGGAAACCTAATTTAAGCTAATTTAAAAATATAGGCAAGGGGCTTGATGGCTCAGCAGTTAAGGTGCTTTCCTGCAACATCTAATGACCTGGGTTCGATTCCCCAGGACCCATGTGAAGCCAGATGCACAAAGCGGTGCACGCATGTGGAGCTCGTGTGCAGTGGCTGGAGACCCTAGCGTACCCATTAGAAAATAAATAAGTGACACGAATGGGGATACTCTGCATGGATGGATAATGCTATTCCCAGATGCCATGGATTTTTCAGTGAAATCCTTCAGCCAAGTGTGGGATACCTCCCTACCTGTGAGTTACTGGTCAGGGAGACCCTAGAACCCCCCCACTCCCCCCAAGCAACACAGACTATTGCTGCTACTCATGGTTACCCACCAGAACTCAACAGTAAGACCCTATGGCTGAAAACAGCACATGCTTTAGTTACAGGACGCAGAGGAATCAAGCTAGAGCTGAACTGGAAGCTTCCTCCCTGCTGTCTAGTGCCAGATGTGCTCTGCAAGCTTCTGGGGAGGAATCCTCATCAGTCCTAACCAGCTGTGGATTCCACGTGCTATAATACCAACCTGCCAGGCAAGATACCCTCTCTGGTGTAATAGCATAACTGTCATAGGGGTGACCAACTGCTTTCTGATTGGATCTGAGGTCCACTCCACATGAGGGAATTCAGGTCTGAAACTGTAAACCTGATCAAAAGTCTACGGCTGGTGTTGCAGTCATCTTTCTTGTTGCTGGGAAGAAAGAACCCTACCAAAAGCAGCTTGTGGCGGAAAGGGTATATTTTGGCTTACAGACTCCAGGGGAAGCTCATCATGGCATGAGCAGTGGCTGGACATCACCTCCTGGCCATCAGCAGGTAGCAAACAGCAGGAGGAGAGTGTGCCAAACACTGGCAAGGGGAAGCTGGCTATAACCCCCATAATATTGCCCCCAACAACACATCTCCAAAGTCTAATCCCCAGGTTGCCATCAGCTGGGGATCAAGCATTCAGGACACCTAAGTTTATGGGGGACAGCTGAGTCAGACCACCACAGCTGGGGAGGTCATCAGCCTTACGGGGAACCTACACCTTTGTTTTCCTAAATGTTGTCAAACTGCCTTCTAAATGTTTCTGCTTGTATCCACTTGCTCTCAGCTTGGTCAGAGAAGGTTCTTTGTGCAGTGAGAGACAGTTAATACAAAGACTCATCATACCTGGTCAATGTGCTGAGAATGAGTGACTGCTGAGCACTTGGCACTAAATAGGACCTCTTCATCACTCTGTGAGGAAGCACAGGGTCAGACCTCAGCGTGGGAGGGAGGGAGAGGCATTTAGGATTATTGGAGAACTTGGCACACTGCTGCATGGTGGAAATGGCCGTGTTAAATTTTCATTCTTACTTGCATTTACAAAATTAGAACAAAATTATTTCTTGGGTAGGAATGGTCTCTGGAACTGGGAAATGTGACTCCTTCGTTATTGCTTTTTCTATGCATATTTTTTCCTTGATGGCTATTGAAATGGATATTTTATACAGAGAACATTCATCACAGTGCATTCTTGGTTGAAGTTCTAGTGATTCAGCCTCTGCCATGGAGTAAATTAGGTCTAATTTCCCAGCAATAGCTTGGCAGGCCTTGGTTTGAGTGGCAGCTCTGCCCTCCTCCCCGGCATCCCATTGAGCTGTGCCATGGTGGGCAGGCTCCTCCCCTTGCAGGTCGTGCTGTTCTCTCCCTGACACCAGAACTCACTCTATAGAAAACTCAGAGAAAAGCCAACACAGTGACAGCTGGTATTTTAGCAGTGTTCTGGCCCTGGGGTTACCTGTTCTGCTGGTGACCTGGTGAGGGGTCTTCAGGCACCTTTCCCAGAAAGTGTTGCAGTCTGCAGATGAGTTGGGATGAACCCAGAGCGAGGAAGCAGCACCAGAGTCACCTGATGCCTTGAGGAGGCTCTGAGGCTCCCCAGGAAGCAAGCGACAGCTCCCCTGGGTGTCTTCAGGTGTGAGGCGGCAATCTTTCCCCACTGGAGCCATTGTTATCTTGGGGTGGTTTTCAGAGACCAGGCAGAATGGTGGATACATTGGGGGTGTCCAGCTCCCACTCTCCTGGGCAGTGTGAGGCCAGCCCCACCCTTCTCTGCAAGGTGTCTCTATGGCCATGCACAGTGGGTACATGTGTGTCCCCCCGTGGCACACGGCAGGTGTGTGATGACCTCTGAATCTTGTGGAACCATGACAGTTCCTCATTAAGCAAGTGGATGACTACTCACACCGCTTACTGGTGCTGGAGGAGAGTACTGAACACACAGAGAAGGAACTGGAACTTTCTCTGGAAAAGAATGACTGAACAAAACAATGGGTTTAATGGACTCATCATTGACGTAAATGGAACGTGAGTCAATCTTTTCTGTTTCTTTCTTGAGACAGGGTCTTGCTACAATTGAGATTCTCCATGTACATACCATGTGTAGCCTTTCATTTTCTTTTTAATTATGAAGGTAGTCTTTAAAAAAAAAAAACTTGGGGGAGAATATCAGAGACTTGGCAACCCTCAGTAACAACACACTTGGGTCAGGAGAACCGGGCTGAATACTAGGCTATCCATGGTCCCCTGCCACAAGGACTGATCCAGACGGCCCACGGAGGAGGATATCCAGCTGACTGGGGATGGGGAGGGGGGCATCAGGGAATTGGGAATAACAACTCCTTGTTGGCCTACTAAATAATGTAACTCATTATGGACAATAAAAAATAAATAAATAAATACTTCAAAGAAAAAAAAACCTAAGAGGGGCTGAGAAGATGGCTCAGTGGTTAAAGGTTTGCTTGTGAAGTTTTCCCACCAGGGTTTGAGTCCCCAGGAACCATGTATATAAAGCTAGGTGCCACATGTGCCTGGAGTTCCTTTGCAGTAGCAAGAGGCCACCCATTCCCAACCCCCATCATAAATAAATAAAACTTTAAAAAGAAAAACTAAGAAATGGAAATGTAATTGCTGTGTATCCTGAGTAGAGACTACTGATCAGATGGTACTTCCAGCCCTGGGCACTGAGTAGGCCACCTACGGTCCAGATGGCAGCAAATACCAGGAGACCCAACACCCATCAGTATGACAAGAAAAGAAAGCCGACTGTCCAGCACAAGACCTGCCGGGCGGGGTTCCAGAAGCATTCCGGAGGACGTGATGGGTTAAATGTGAGTGCTGCTCTCAGAACCTCCTGGAGGTGGCAGGTGACACTGAGGAAACTCAAAACTCATCAGAGCAGAAAATTCGAGGCTGCAG